>JAXCMG010000042.1:4110285-4131246 GCA_034642415.1 Podarcis siculus
GGACTACAATTCCCATCAGTCCTCAGCCAGTATGGCCATTTTGGACTCCAACTCCCGTCATCCCCAGGGTGTACTGGCTGGGGCTCAACCTAAAAGGCACCATGTTGGGAAAGGCTGATTTACGCATTATGTGAAGAACATAATTTTGGGGCCCCTCTCCTGACTTTCCTTGTCTCCCCCCTGTTCTCTTTAGGAGCAGAGGAACTCGGTGGCCCACCCCTTCCCCTACCCCTGCCCCGCCTACGGCTCCCACCCGCCCCCTCACCGCCTGCCGGCCATGGCCCCCAGCCCCCGCACCCCTCCAGCACACCGGCCCCCTCTCGACAGCCATGGCTGCCTGGCCCGGCCCAACGGAAGTGACCTTAGAGACGGCAGAGCCCCCCGGGTGCGGTCAGACTCCACAGCCACACCAGCAGCAACCGCCGCCTGCGTGCCTTACGTCCCACGCCCAAACCCCGGAGGAGGAACCACCGCCACCAGCAAGACCACCTCGCGGGGGCCACCGAACCCTGACTGCCTTGTGAGTGGGGGCGAGGGGGTGAGGGGGGCTCTCGCGGGGGTCCGGGAATTGGAGCAAGCATCGGAAGGCCTCAGGCGCCGGCTCCCAAAACTGCCGATCAGTTTCGCCCACTTTTGTCGCATCAATTAAAACAGCCCCAATTGCATTTCGAATAAACGTGCAATTGGTTGTTGCCGTTTTGGATTTTATTATCCGTTTGTTTCATGAAATTTAGGCAGCGCTCTGTCGTAAGGACCGGGGAAAGTCATAAGGAAAAGGGACGCGGGTGGCGCTGTGGGTTAAACCACAGAGCCTAGGACTTGCCGATCAGAAGGTTGGCGGTTCGAATCCCCGTGACGGGCTGAGCTCCCGTTGCTCGGTCCCTGCTCCTGCCCACCTAGCAGTTTGAAAGGACGTCAAAGTTCAAGTAGATAAATAGGTACCACTCCGGTGGGAAGGTAAACGGCGTTTCTGTGCGCTGCTCTGGTTCTCCAGAAGCGGCTTAGTCATGCTGGCCACGTGACCCAGAAGCTGTACGCCGGCTCCCTCGGCCAGTAAAGCGAGATGAGCGCTGCAGCCCCAGAGTCGGTCACGACTGGACCTAATGGTCAGGGGTCCCTTTACCTTTACCTTTACCTGTCGTAAGGAAAGAAATCCCTCAAGGCGGTTTACAAAAAAGATCAAGTGAGGGAGGGAAAATCACGATACTAGTAATAACTCAGTTGGCAGAGCGTGAGGCTCTTGGGGTCATGCGTTCGAATCCCACGTTGGGCGAAAGATTTGGGATTTGGACCAGAAGACCCTCATCGTACCTTCTGGTTCTGTGATTCTGAGACATACAAAAGTTAAAATGCTGGAACAGATTAAAATCGCCTCAGCTTTCTAAGCACTCAGGTAGGCTTGTCTAAACAGGCTTGCAGGGAGTTCCAAAGTTTCATAGGTGCTGCTGCACTAAGCAACCAGGTTCTTATAAACGCGGAACGGGGATTACGTGGTACCAGTTCTGCCGATCGAATCGGCAAAGTGGGGAAAGGCAGGTTCATAGGAAAACCGGTCGCCCGTTGTTAAGGGTTATATATACTGATAGTAAGACCTTGAACTTTGCCCGGCAGCAAATTGGCAACGGGCGCAGATCCCTGATCACGGGTGACAGATGCTGACGAGGCCTCCCTCCTGTCAGCAGTTGTGCTGCAGCTTCCGGATCAAGGGTAGCCCCACAGAGAGGGGGCTGCACCATTTTATTGCGCTATTAGCCGAGTGAGTTGCGCCAACAGCTGTTCTGAATAATGCTTTCTATAGGGTAGGGGTCGCCGAGGATGAGTCTAGGGCAGGAAGCCTACCTGAGCAGAACTGCGGGACCCTGAGTCTGTTGACGGGCGGGCAGTGTGTGAACAACCTGCTCTCTCACGGGGTGAAGGAGGGAGCTATAGTCCTGGGAGGTGGGGAGGATGGTCCCTTCTGATTGGCTCTTCTGTCCATCCCACAGGGTTCCGACCATTACCAAACGCCGGCATTGGAGCCATCCAGTCCCGCCCAGGAGAACGGGGGCCACAAAGCCCCCTTGCAGCAGTCACAGCAGCAGCCGCCACCGCCACCCCGGCCAGCTCCTTGCCTTGCCCCTCGCAACCTGCCCTGCTCTCGCATGCCTCCTCCTCCGCCCATCGCCAGGGGGCCTCCACCAGCAGTTGCACGGGCACCCACAGCTCCGCAGTGCCCCCCGCCCCCTCTGCCCCCGCCCCCGCCTCCTCCGCCAGCACCCCCCTTGCCCTGGCTGAAAGGCCCGGCGTTCGGCAGCAAAGGGGGGGAAGCGAAAGCCAGCAGCGACCCCCTGGGGGATATTCTGTTTGGGTGCGGGGAGCCACCGCCACCGCGGGGGGACGCATCCCCTCTCGGGGCCTGCGACTCGGGGCGCAGCTTCCAGGATTCCAACGCCAGCAGCCAGAAAGGGCCCTTCTCGCTCCCCGGAGATGGGGCTGTGGAGAAGGCCAGCCCCCAAAGATCAGCCAGCCCCGAACCCACCCCGGCAGCCGCTGACTACTGGATGCCGGAGAGCACCCAGGAGGAGAAGGGCTCCGGCGGCGCCAGGGCCTCGGCCCCGGAGAGCCCCACGATTACCTCAGGAACCTTCGGGTCCCCGGAGAGCCCTCCTCAGCCGCCAACGCTGCCCCCGCCGCCCCCGCCACTGCCCCGGGCCTCCTATCCAAAGACGCCGGAGCCCTCGGCAGCGCCCCCCGCGGTGGAGCCCACACACGAAAGGCTCTTTGGCTTCGCCAGCCCCCAGCTGGAGGACCAGTTTGAGGAGCCCCCCGAGTTTTCCAAGATCCTGCCGGACGGCCTGGCGAATATCATGAAGATGCTGGACGAATCAATCCTGCGCGGGGAGGAGGAGCGTGAGGAGAGCTTTCCGCCGCCTCCGCCGCCTGCCCCGCTGCTCCCCAGCCCCCCGCCTTTGGCCAGACCAAAGCCCCCCGCCCCATCCAACGCCTCCTTCGACTACCCCAAGCCGCCGGGGCAGGACCCGCCGGAGCCGCCCTGCCTGTACCGCTATGGCAAGCGGGACCCAGAAGAGCGGCCCCAGGCGGCTGCCGCCACCGCCGGCGGGGTGGGCAAGTTCCCCCACCACAGCACGGCCTCCCTGCTGAAATCTTTGGCCAACATGCTGGAAGGGCAGAAGCACTCCTACCGACCCAAGCCGCTGACTCCCCCAGGTGCTAAGATCGCTTCTCCGGCCGGCGCCAGCCCGGGGTCCGCGCCCCACTTCTCTACCTCAAGCCAAGGCTGGGCCGCGGGAGCGATGGGGGAGCAGGCGGCCAGCTCTCCGCCCCCTCCGCCCACCCCCCGGCCCATCAAGACGGAGTCAGAGGTGCTGGAGGAGATCAGCCGGGCCTGCGAGACCTTGGTGGAGCGAGCGGAGAGGGAAAAGAGCCCCGCTTCTCCAGCCACGCCGCCCCCCCTCCCACCCCCTCCGGCTCCCCTTTCCTCTCCCGCGACGCTGCCACCCCCGCCGCCGCCCCCTCCTCCGGCTCCCGCCCAGCGCCCCAAGGACGAGTCCCGGAAGCGGGACCGGGAGCACCGGAGGCACCGCCGTTCTAGCAAGGACGGCTCGCGGCGGCACCGGGAAGGCAAGGCCCACAAAGAGAAGAACCGTCAGATCCTGGGCAGCCTCGACGTGCAGAGCTCGGAAAGCCAGGCGCGGGAGAACGGCGCCAAGCCGCCCCCGCCTCCCCCGGCCGCCCCGCAGCCCGAGCGCCGGCCGCCCCCCGGCAAGAAGGAGGAAGGGGCCGTGGGCACGGGCTCCACGGTGGTGTGTTCGGCCGACCTGTTGAAGCTGCGCTCGTTCACGGAAGGGCCGCCCAAGGAGCTGAAGATCCGGCTGATCAAGGTGGAGAGCGGAGACAAGGAGACGTTCATCGCCTCCGAGGTGGAGGAGCGCAGGATCCCCCTGGGCGAGCTGACCATCAACCATTCGGCGGCCGAAGTGGTGCGGGCCAGCAAGTGAGTGGCCGCCTTGTTTTATTTATTAAATTTGCATGCCGCTCTCCACCCGTAGATCTCAGGGCAGTTCACAACGTAAAATCGCAATGTAAAAACCACAAAATGTATAGCAGAAAGATAATAATAATAATTTTTATTTATACACCGCCCTCCCCAGCCAAGGCCAGGCTCAGGGCAGCTAACAAGCAATAATAAGAACAAGTTGAATGAATACAACTTAAAAACAAAATTAAAATACAACATTAAAATATTGAAACATGAAAATATTAAAATGTAGCCTCATCGCAGGAGGAGAAAAGAAAAGAAAAAGGAAAGAGGGGGAGGGAATCAAATTGGCTCCAAGCCAAAGGCCAGGCGGAACAACTCTGTCTTACAGGCCCTGCGGAAAGAAATCAGATCCTGCAGGGCCCTGGTCTCATGAGACAGAGCGTTCCACCAAGTCGGGGCCAGTGTTGAGAAGGCCCTGGCTCTGGTTGAGGCTAATCTGACTTCCTTAGAGTCCGGGACCTCTAGGGTGTTGCTATTTATGGACCTTGAGGCTCTCCATGGGGCATAGAGGGAGAGGCAGTCCCGTAGGTACAAGGGTCCTAGGCCGTGAAGGGCTTGAAAGGTCAAAAGCAGCACCTTAAATCTGACCCTGTACTCCACCGGGAGCCAGTGCAGCTGGAAAAGCACTGGGTGAATATGCTCCCATGGCAGAGATCCCGTGAGGAGCCTCGCTGCAGCATTCTGCACCCGCTGGAGTTTCTGGGACAGCTTCAAGGGCAGCCCCGCGTATAGCGAATTACAGTAGTCGAGCCTGGAGGTGACCGTCGCATGGATCACTGTGAACAACAAACCAATAATCCCTGCTCCCTCTTTCCATTCTGCTCCTGGTATCAAAGCACAGCGCATCAGCGCACTGCTCTGGGGTGTGTCTTGCAGACTTTTCCGAAATCTCTCGCTCATGAGCTCCCTAGGCTTCCTGTGTGCTGAGAACGCCTTGCCTCCAAACCAAGGCGGAGAGCTTGGAAGCTCTTTTCCTACCAGATGTCCCAACCGAATCTGGCACAAAAAGAGCTTGTTTGGGACTACAACTCCCAGCAGCCAGTAGGGAATGATGGAAGCTGTTGTCTGGCGTCACCCGGAAGGCTGCAGGCTCCTAGCCACCCAGCTTGAATGAGCACATTTTGACAACGCTGTGGTCTAAACCACTGAGCCTCTTGGGCTTGGCGATCAGAAGGTCGGCGGTTCGAATCCCCACGACAGGGTGAGCTCCCGTTGCTCTGTCCCAGCTCCTGCCAACCTAGCAGTTCGAAACCACGCCAGTGCAAGTAGATAAATAGGTACCACTCCAGCGGGAAGGTAAATGGCATTTCTGTGCACTCTGGTTTCTATCACGATGTCCCGTAGCGCCAGAAGCGGTTTAGTCATGCTGGCTGTATGACCCGGAAAGCTGTCAGTGGACACACGCCGGCTCCCTTGGCCTGAAAGCGAGATGAGCGCCACAACCCCATAGTCGCCTTTGACTGGACTTAACTGTCCAGGGGTCCTTTACCTTTACCATTTTTTACTTGGGCAACCAGGAGGGGCTGGATTTTCTGAGTCCCATACGGCCTGGAATCTCTCTTATTCTATTCTGCATTTTTTAAAAATAATTTTGGGGGCAGTATTCTGGCTGTGCTGCACTGATTCCCCACCCCCATTGTTTGGAACCTTACATAGCTGCTGTTTGCTAGCTTCCAAAATTATTGAAGGCAAGGCCCACATGCTTAGCAGGAATGAGGGCTAGAAGCTTGTCCCTTATTTAAAAGTGAAGCACCTCGGTTGCAAGATGCGCCTGACTCTTTTTTCCCCCTTGCCGTTTCTCCTGCGACGTGGTAGCGTGTCACATTTTGATGTTGGGAAAAGGCCTTCCTCTCGGGGGTGGGCCTCCTCTGGTGTGTTTCCCCCCCTTGCTTTTGGGAATGGCCTCTTGCGGTTTCATCCTCAAACTTGCAAAGGTTGTGTGGCCAACTCTGGGACCCTGTGGCCGGAGAAAAGATGCCCAGTGGGGTTTGGGAAGTGGGGTGCATGGCAGGGTTGAGTGGCAGGGGGCATTCAGCCAAGGAATGGGTTTGGGTGGATGTGGGTCAAGCCAGGCATGGCACAGAGGTAATAATAATAATAATAATAATAATAATAAATTTTATTTATATCCCGCCCTCCCCTGCTAAAGCTGGGCTCAGGGCGGCTAACAACATTCTAAAACATTCATTATAAAATTAATCAAATCAAATTAAAGTCAAATTAATGGCAACCATCAAGCAAATTCTGTGCAGATTGCCGATTGCCAGAGGAGGGGGTCAGGCTGCGCCCTGACCAAAGGCCTGGTGGAACAGCTCTGTCTTGCAGGCCCTGCGGAAGGATGTCAGGTCCTGCAGGGCCCTAGTCTCTTGTGACAGAGCGTTCCACCAGATTGGAGCCGCGGCCGAGAAGGCCCTGGCTCTAGTTGAGGCCAGCCTAACCTCTCTGTGGCCTGGGATCTTTAGGATGTTTTTATTTGCAGACCGTAGATTTCTCTGTGGGACATACCAGGAGAGGCGGTCCCGTAGGTACGAGGGTCCTAGGCCGTATAGGGCTTTAAAGGTTAAAACCAGCACCTTAAACCTGATCCTGTACTCCACCGGGAGCCAGTGCAGCTGGTATAATACCGGATGGATATGATCTTGTAGCGAAGACCCTGTAAGGAGTCTCGCCGCGGCATTCTGCACCCGCTGGAGTTTCTGGGTCAGTCTCAAGGGCAGCCCCACGTAGAGCGAGTTACAATAATCCAGTCTGGAGGTGACCGTCGCATGGATCACAGTGGCTAGGTCAGGGCGAGAGAGATAAGGAGCCAACTGCCTAGCCTGGCGGAGATGAAAAAATGCCGCCTTTGTTATAGCTGTAATCTGCGCCTCCATAGAGAGGGAGGTACAGCCGTTCTCAACCTGTGGTCCCCAGATGTTGTTAGACTACAACTCCCATCATCCCTGAGCTCTGGCCTTGCTAGCTAGGGGTGATGGGAGTTGTAGTTCAACAACGTATGGGGACCCACAGGTTGAGAAAGGCTGTCCTAAAGCATGGGTAGGCAAACTAAGGCCCTGGGGGCCGGATCCGGCCCAATCGCCTTCTCAATCCGGCCTGCAGACGGTCCAGGAATCAGTGTGTTTTTACATGAGTAGAATGTGTCCTTTTATTTAAAATGCATCTCTAGGTTATTTGTGGGGCACAGGAATTAGTTCATTCCCCCCCAAATATAGTCCGGCCCCCAACAAGGTCTGAGGGACAGTGGACCGGCCCCCTGCTGAAAAAGTTTGCTGACTGACCCCTGTCCTAAAGTGTCAGACCATTGGCCTACCCTGACTGGCACCAGTGGCTCTCCCTGGGTTCAAAGCAGGGCATCTCTGCCAGCCCTCCCCAGAGACGCCGCTGAGGATTATAATTTTTATTATTTATTCCATTTATATACCGCCCCTTATCCAAAGATCACAGGGCAGCGCGCAACAGCAAGAACGTAATTCATGCAGCGTAATAACAGAAACACAACACACAGCATGTTAATAAAATGACCACAGTAACAGCGCCCCTCCCACATTGAACAGGCCGTAGATTTAATGGCTGAAGGCCTGGGTAAAGGGGAACGTTTTCGTCTGGTGCCTAAAGCCCTGTACAGTGGTACCTCGGGTTAAGTACTTAATTAATTCCAGAGGTCTGTTCTTAACCTGAAACTGTTCTTAACCTGAAGCACCGCTTTAGCTAATGGGGCCTCCCGCTGCCGCCGTACGATTTCTGTTCTCATCCTGAAGCAAAGTTTTTAACCTGAGGTACTATTTCTGGCTAAGGGACGCAGGTGGCGCTGTGGGTTAAACCACAGAGCCTAGGACTTGCCGATCAGAAGGTCGGCGGTTCGAATCCCCACGACGGGGTGAGCTCCCGTTGCTCAGTCCCTGCTCCTGCCAACCTAGCAATTTGAAAGCACGTCAAAGTGCAAGTAGATAAATAGGTACCGCTCCAGCGGGAAGGTAAATGGCGTTTCTGTGCGCTGCTCTGGTTTGCCAGAAGCGGCTTAGTCATGCTGGCCACATGACCCAGAAGCTGTACGCCGGCTCCCTCGGCCAATAAAGCGAGATGAGCACCGCAACCCCAGAGTCGGTCACGACTGGACCTAATGGTCAGGGGCCCCTTTACCTTTACTATTTCTGGGTTAGCGGAGTCTGTAACCTGAAGCGTATGTAACCTGAGGTACCACTGTACAGTCATACCTCGGGTTACGAACGCTGCGGGTTGTGCGTTTTCGGGTTGCGGACCGCGGCGAACCCGGAAGTACCGGAATGGGTTACTTCCGGGTTTGGGCACATGTGCAGAAATGCAAAATGACGTCACGTACATGCACAGACGCAGCGCTTCAGGCTGAGAACGCTGCAGGTTGCGAACGTGCCTCCTGCACGGATCACGCTTGCAACCTGAGGTATGACTGTAATGCCGGTGCCAGCTGAGCCTTTCTGGGCAGAGGAGCCACCGCAGAAAAGGCCCCATTCTCCTGTTGCCACCCTCTGGACCTCTCGTGCAGGGGGCACACAAAGAAGGGGCTTGCGTGATGATCTCGGGGTCGGGGTCGGTCCGTATGGGTCCTTGCAGTATTACGGTCCTGAGCCATGTCAGGCTTCATGACACCAGCACTTTGAATTGGGCCCGGAAACTCAGCAGCCGGGCCATGATTGCACCTGGAATTTTCCGCCTGCAAGGCAGACGCTCTGCCAACGGGGCTGCGGCCCTGCCCCTAAGACACCTGGAAGACCTGTTCCTTTAAACCTGGCCAGCCCTAGAGCACTTGCAAATCAGGGCGCGCCACGGGCAGTTTTTAAGCGCACACCTGGTGCACAGCAGCGGGGAGAGCAGGGCTCAGCGTCCCCACTCCTGCCTCCTCCCTCTGTCTCCCGCACCCCTCCGCTTCCCCCACGCTGGGCTCAATTGCCAGGGGTGGGGGTCTTTGGAAAAAGGGCCGGGTGCAGACTGAATGAGCAAACCAATTTGCGGCATGGATCAAGAGTTTGGAAGCCCTTTCGGCCGTGCACACACCTCTTTCAAAACTCTCAGCAGCGTGGTTGGTTTGGAGCGAAGGTAGCTGCAGATATCCCGGTTGCAGATATCTGCATCACAAATGGGAGGGGTATATTGTCTCTCTGGGGCAGAGGGAGCCCTATGGGAGACGGGAGGAGGAGGGAGGAGGAGGAGTAAGTCAGTCCTGATAACGGAGGCAGCTGTGCGGAATGGAGGGTGTCGGAGCTTGTTGCGTGCCGGACGGCTTCCCCGAAAAGTTCTGCTCCCGGAGGGCTTGGTCTGTCTCTGCTTCTTTTTTTTCTCCAGAAAAGTAGCTCCGCTCCTCTTTGCAAACTCCCGGGGCAGGCTTGGGGGCAAGGGTCAGCCCAGATAAGGGCCTTGGCAGCCGGAGGGAGGCAAGGAGGCCTTGGGTATGAAGCGGAGGAAAGGGAAGACTCTGAGTGGGACGCAGGGCCCCACAGAACGGGGGCCAAAAGCCACCCCTCCCCTGCCCCAGTGGGCATGGGTTGCCCCTTCCCACATCCCGTCCAGGAGGCGAAACTTTGCCAGATAGGTAAACGCAATATTGTGCCCTCTAAGCCCAACATGGCTGCAAGGGGGGGGTCCTCTGGTTTGAGGCCGTCACTTTGCACATGCTCTAGGGCACCTTTCTCGTCAAGGGGTGCCACCAACCGGCCTTGACTAATTTGTGGGGTCTCTGCAGGGAGCAGGGAGCGGGAACAGAATCGCCCCAGGCTGTTAAAAGAAACCGCAGCGTCAGAGTATCAGGTTTTTCCCAGGCTCAAGGGGCCATATTCCATTCCGGGAGGCCTTCTGAGGGCCACAGGCCCAGTGGTGGATGCACAGTATGCACTCCAGTGAGGGGAGGGCACTAGAGTTTTTTGGGGGGCAGGTAGATAGGTCTGGAGTGGGGGCAACAGGTTTTGTGGCAGAGTTTTATGTTTCTAGTGCTGCAAACTGCTTTGGTACACGCATGTATATTTACAATTATACTGCTAGCACCAGAATTTTTTATAAAATAGAATAGATAAATGTGATGGGCTTGCTAACTTCTTGCATTCACGAGGCCTCCTGGGATGGTTCACGGGGAAAGGGCTGATCCACCAGTAAGGCGTGCCATTTCAGAGGGGAGTTTTTTGGAAATTTCTTCAGTGAGGGGCCTTTTTGGAGTCTGAGGATTTTAAACTTACTATTATTTCTCGGGTTGGGCAACATTTAGCTTGGTAAGTCTACGTTTGATGAAGAAGTACGTAAAGTGCTTTCGGGAAACCGAAGAATTTTAATTTTACCTTCTGAAAATGCCTAATAATAATAATAATAAAATATAATATAACTGCAAGTACTTGGCGATCACTTTTAATTATTTCTCTGCAATTTTACTGACCAAGCAAAACTAAATTATATTAATCTAACTGATATATCTTTTGAATTTCCAAGTCAAGTGGCAACTTTTTTGCACCCCTCATTTTTGGAATTTGAAAGGCAGACAGACGGAAGGAGCTGTTGCCCCTTGAGGCTGCCCACAGACTCTCCACTGCCCCTTTTCTCTGGGCAGTTTGGGGGTTTGGGCTGGGTGTCCATCAGTATGTGGATGATACCCAGCTCTACCTCTCTTTCAAATCAGAACCAGTGAAGGCGGTGAAGGTCCTGTGTGAGTGCCTGGAGGCGGTTGGAGGATGGATGGTGGCTAACAGATTGAGGTTGAATCCTGACAAGACAGAAGTACTGTTTTTGGGGGACAGGGGGTGGGCAGGTGTGGAGGACTCCCTGGTCCTGAATGGGGCAACTGTGCCCCTGAAGGACCAGGTGTGCAGCCTGGGAGTCATTTTGGACTCACCGCTGTCCATGGAGGCACAGGTCAATTCTGTGTCCAGGGCAGCTGTCTGCCAGCTCCATCTGGTGCGCAGGATGAGACCCTCCCTGCCTGCGGACTGTCTCACCAGAGTCGTGCATGCTCTGGTTATCTCCCACTTGGACTACTGCAATGCGTCTACGTGGGGCTACCTTTGAAGGTGACCCGGAAACTACAATTAATCCAGAATGCAGCAGCCAGACTGGTGACTGGGAGCGGCCGCCGGGACCACATAACACCGGTCCTGAGAGATCTGCATTGGCTCCCAGCACGTTTCCGAGCACAATTCAAAGTGTTGGTGCTGACCTTTAAAGCCCTAAACAGCCTCAAAGACCCAGTAGACCTGAAGGAGCATCTCCACCCCCATCGTTCTGCCCGGACGCTGAGGTCCAGCTCCGAGGGCCTTCTGGCGGTTCCCTCACTGCGAGGAGTGAAGTTACAGGGAACCAGGCAGAGGGCCTTCTTGGTGGTGGCGCCCTCCCGCCAGATGTGAAGGAAATAAACAACTATCTGACTTTTAGAAGGCGTCTAAGTTTAGGGAAGTTTTTAATGTTTGATGTTGTATCAAAATATTCTGTTGGGAGCCACCCAGAGTGGCTGGGAAAACCCAGCCAGATGGGTGGGGTATAAATAATAAACTATATTATTATTATTATTATTATTATTATTATTATTATTATTATCCACCGCTGACGCTCCTGCTTCCCTCATCCTCCTTCCAGGCACGCCAAGGTGAAAGGGAAGTTCAAAGAGTCTTACTTGCTGCCCAGCCACTCGGTCAAACCTCAGATCAACGTGGACGAGAAGCTGCCGCGGGAAAAGCTCAACCCCCCTACCCCCAGCATATACGTGAGTCCCAGTTTTGCGGGGTGACGGGGAGAGGGCAAAGGGAGCGTTTTGTTGGGCCTGTCTGAGATGGATTGACTGGGGAGGGGGCGTTGATAAATGGTGCTGCACCAGCACTGGGTTCAAATTCATGACGACGTACAAGCAACATCACAAGGTTCTAGCCCTCTTGGCTTCAGAGGGGAGTAAACCTGGTAAAATTCCAGGAAGGTCAGAGGGAGCCGGGCACGGCTTTCCTACGGCTGGCAGAAGCTGCGCTGGAGCAGCAAGGAGCGACTTGCTGCAATTCCAGCTGCAGAATCCGCCCCTCCGTGGTGCGATTCCCTGAAGCGCATGGGGGCGATGCCCCCTGCATCCACTGACACCCCCCACCGACCTAGGGGTGATCGATGGGTGCTTCCAGAGTGGCTGGGTCACCCAGCCCAGGGAGTGGGGCTGAGTGGAGTCTGGGGAGGACTGGGGCATGTCGGCCACGAAGGAGGGGCTATGCTTGTTGATCTGTGTTTCCCCCTCCCCGATTTCCCCCCAAACAGACATGCTCATTCTACTCCCATCCCACACTCCTTAACCACCTCCTGTTTTTGACTTGTTGGTTTTTTTTTTAATTACTGTGCAATGGTACCTTGGTTCTCAAGCTTAATCCGTTCCGGAAGTCTGTTCCAAAACCAAAGTGTTCCAAAACCAAGGCGCGCTTTCCCATAGAAAGTAATGCAAAACGGATCAATCCGTTCCGGACTTTTAAAAACAACCCCTAAAACAGCAATTTAAACATGAATTTTACTCTCTAATGAGGCCGTTGATCCGTAAAATGAAAGCAATAAACAATGTACTGCAGACACACAATCAATCAATCAATCAATCAGTAGCTGAACTGGGTTCCACACGGTCACAAAAAAAGAGCCACAAAAACAAAAATGTAAAATAAATAAGAAAAACAGACAGACCTCAGTGTAACACTCAAAATGGAGCAAGTTCAGCTTCCGAAAAAAGTTCGCAAACTGGAACACTTCCTTCCGGGTTTGCATTGTTTGGGTTCCAAGTTGTTTGAGTTCTAAGGAGTTTGAGAACCAAGGGACCTCTGTACTCTTGATTATCCTTTCTCCTCCTTTTCGCAATGCTTCCAAGGTTACTTTCTCCACGTCAAAGGCAGCTGTTGGCCGTTAGAAATAAATAAATACCGCCTTTCCCCACATAATGAGCTCATCACCAACTTCTCTGTTAGGCCATTAAATAAATGCATTTCTTTACTTAATAAACAAGTGAGCCATTTTCTTAATCTTGGTACGACAGCATCCACCTTTAGAAAACACCATTGCCCCCTCTTTCTAAACAGCTCTGATCTTTCTCTTTTAAGTTGGTCCTTTGACCATAGCAGTGTGTACCCAAAAGAGGTCTGGCCTTTTAAATTAAACTTTTAAGGCCGTTCTGCAAGCTCCTTCCTAGTGCCTGCCTATCTATCTGTCGATCGATAGATCAATCAGTTGTTCTGCCTGCCCATTAAGTTGCCTGCACCCCAGAGCCTGTGTCCAGAGAGGAAATCTTGCCCCCTTTCTCTCCCTTGAATCCCCTAAGGCCTAAGGGGTGTGGCAGTCCCTTTGGGAAACCTTGTCCTCTGCCCTGTCTCGTTCTGCCAGTGGGATCCACCTCCTGGCTCAATGGCTTCTTGTTCCTTCTTGTCCCTAGATAGGGAGGGAGATAAGACACCTGGCTTATTTTCCCTTGCCTTGACTCTTGGCTGGAAGCAGCCACACACATCCACTGCAACGCCTTTCCTCTCACCGTTGGCTAATTGAAACCTCGGTGCCTTCAGCCCTCTTTCCCGGCCCTATCGTTTGTCCGGGGGATGAAGCTGCCTCAGGCAGCAAAATGCCTTGAGCTGGTCCTGCCTCGGTCAGGTGGGATTTTGCTTAGAGTATATTGCAGACTGCGACGTCGGCTTCACTCAGCGGTACAGTGGTGCTTCGGGTAACGTAATTTCGGGTTGCAAACACGGCAAACCCGGAAGTGTATACTTCCAGGTTTTGCCGTGCACATATGCGAAGAAGCGCTCTTCTCACATGCACAGAAGCGCTCTATCGCACCGCGTGCAGAAGTGGCGCAATAGGATTCGGGGTAAGTATGGACCCCTGGGATGAATTAAGTTCATATCCAGAGGGTCCACTGTATATCGCTGGTGAAACCGCCGCCGCTCCTGAGTCCCTCTGCTAGCAACATCCGCTGGATGTTTAAATATTGTATTTAAAAATGGGGTATTGGAGTTTTTAGGGGGCTAACCAGGTTGGGATAGGGGAGGTGGGCGGCGCTGTGGGTTAAACCACTGAACCTAGGACTTGCTGATCAGAAGGTCGGTGGTTCGAATCCCCGTGACGGCGTGAGCTCCCGTTGCTCAGTCCCTGCTCCTGCCCACCTAGCAGTTCGAAAGCACGTCAAAGTGCAAGTAGATAAATAGGTACCACTCTGGCGGGAAGGTAAACGGCGTTTCCGTGCGCTGCTCTGGTTCGCCAGAAGCGGCTTAGTCCTGCTGGCCACATGACCCGGAAGCTGTACGCCGGCTCCCTCGGCCAATAAAGCGAGATGAGCGCCGCAACCCCAGAGTCGGCCACGACTGGACCTAATGGTCAAGGATCCCTTTACCTAACCAGGTTGGGATAGCTGGGATAGCAGGCTTGTTGGCTTTTGAATGTCTTATGTAGATTTTTCAATTTCCTTGTTCTGTATGGGAGAATGACAATAAGGATTATCATATCGCAAAAAGGGCACTGCTAGGAGAGGGACTCAGTAGCGGCGCTGGTTTCACCAGCCGTAACCACTGAGCGAAGCTACCATTCCGCTCTGCCCTCGTACGACACAGAGGGAGGAACAAAGTGCATTGGCGAGGCGCCGAAACAGCTTGTCCCTCCCTCTGCATCTTTAAACTGCTCAACGGAGGAGTGTGCAGCTGCCCTCGCCTCAGCCGAGCAGTGAAAGTAGCCCCCATCCCGGCGCTGGCTCCCACAACCCGGCAGCAGGGTGGGGGGCTCCGTGAAACGGCCCAACCTTCCTTCCCACCCAGCTGAGCGGCGCAAGGCAGCCTTCATTGTCCCAGCCCACGATCCTGGGTTCAAACCGCCTCAGCCCTTGAGGTGAGAGCTGGGGCAGTTTTGCCCAGCACCTCACGGGCAGAGGCGGAGGTGTCATTTTTTCAGCATCACGGTATATCGCCAAACCGTGGCGGTGTTGGAAAGCTGATATCGCCCAGCCCTAGCGGGTGGGCTTCCCCCTGGCTTGGGGGACCAAGCAGCCCCCCATTGCGAGGGGGCTGTAAGCCCTGTGCTGGGAAGCTTCATCCCTCCGGGTTGATTGCGAACTACAACTCCCATCAGCCTCCCTGCACCAGCAGGCATGGCCAATGGCTAGCGATGGTGGGAGATGTAGTTTAGCAGCACCCGACGAGTCAGAGGGCTGCTCTCAGCGCTGGATTTCCTGGATCGAGCGAGGAGGGGAGGTAAGGTGGTCTTGCGAGGCCTCCTCCATCTCTCGGCCCTCTGCCTGGCCTTCCTCCCAGGCCTCTCCCCTTATCTCTTGGGCTCCATCCTTGGGTTAATCAGGTTCTGTCTCCCAGCGCAATGTACCTTTCACCTCCTTTCAACCTCCAGCTGGCCTTTCCTTATCTCGTTCCTCTGGCCCTCTGGAATGCAAGCACATCCAGCCAGACACCTATTATGACGATTGTGGATTTTATTATTTGAAAAGCTGCGTTCCCACACCAAAACACTGTTACTTATCCTTCCCCACTGTTTCCTTTGGATACTTCGTCCTTGGCTCTCCTGGCTGTTTTGCAGCAAAACTCCCTTCGTTTTCCGTGTGTTCCTTTTAGAGCGCCCGTCCCCCTTTTTAATGTGCCCCTCAATTTATGCCCAACTCCTCCTTATTTATTCTGTAGCACAAAGCTGCAGGGTTCTGGGATGACTGAATCAGGCACTCCAAACCTTGGCCCAATTCTCTCTTGGGTACTGTGGTTCAGAGTCAAGTTTTCCATTGCCTGACCCAGCCTGCCCTTCCGCTGGTTCCTGCGTCTCGAGGTCGCGAAGATCATCCATGCTGCCCCTTCGTTACTCGGTGAATGTCCTCAGCCCCACTTCGGCCACATGCACCCCCCCCCAATGCCAGACTTCCTGGCGCCCAGATTTCTTGGTCCAAAATGAAACTTCTGGGCTGGGAGCCAGTCCGCTGAGAGTCGGTCCACATTCGTCCTTTCTTGGTGGGGCAGCATCTCTTAAGACAAAGTTCTGCTGATGTCCCCAATCCCGTTCTGCTGTGCTGTGTGGCGACATTGCAGAGAGCTGCAGTTTCTGCTTAGCCAGGGTTTAATCCAGTTCCCGTTCACCAATTATATTCTCTTGCACATCCCCTGTGTGACTCAGGCCCTCCTGCGTGGAAAGAGGTATTGAAAAAGGTCTTTCCTTTCCCTCCACCTTGATCTTTCTCCAACGCATGGTACCACTGTCTCTTCAATTCCTCCCTCGATCTTCCATTTTGGTTGTGTTTGGGAATTGGGGGCCATTCCCCAAAAGTCCCTGTCCCTCCCTCCCTCCCCCCTCCCCTCCCTCAACAAGTTGCACCATTAGTTTAACGGCCTTCTGACTGCTCTTAGCTTAGCTCAGCATCCCAGAAGATGAGGTTTTTGAAACCCTGGACCTGGAATCTGCCTGGAAACCAAAGGCACTTTGGATGCCCAGCTTGGACCGGTGGAGCTCCTTGCTTCCCTTCCGCCCCAGGACGTGTCTCCTCCAAAGAAGACTTTTTTTTGGGGGGGTGGCTGTTCTCCTCGAGGTTTTCACCACCTCCAGCACTTCCTCCCTCCCCACACTGTCTCCAGACTGCAAAACGGCCCCCAGAACCATCTCCCGACATTCTTTGGAGCAAGACTTCCCTGCCTCCCATTTCTTCATCCTAAGGGGCGCTGTTTGGCTACTTGTCTTGATTTTATGGAAAGCAGAGTAAAAGTCTTACCCCTGGCAGCTTTGGAGTGATGGGCTGCATTCTGCAGCTTTTTTGCTCGACTTGTTTCCCACGCGGAACTGCAACCAGCTCTTTTTATCACCCCGGATTCCTCCTGCAGCTGCACAGATAAGACGGCTTCCTCTGTTCTCTGGGGATTCTTCTGTGGTCCGCTTGGAACCCCGCCGCAGAGGGGGGAGGAAATCAAATCTAAAAGGAGACTCTTAACTCCGCAAACTTTCTGCCCCCTGTGTCCTTCTGCTCATTCTTAAATGGTCTGGAGAACTTAAGGACGTAAGGAAAGCTTGCTGGGTCAGTCCGGTGGCCCATCAATAGCCCAGGATCCTCTTCTCACAGTGGCCCACCAGATGCCTCGATCGGAATCCCACAAGCAGAACCCAAACACAAGAACAACTCTCCCCTCCTGCGGTTTCCAGGAACTGCTATCCAAAACCATCACTGCTTCCAGCTGTGGAGGCAGAGCCAAGCCGCTGTGCAATAACCCGTCTTGCAAATGACTCCAAAAGCGCTCAGTGGAGACTACCGTGGACCAATGAAAGAGCACCCACCACTGGATCTAAGGGCGGGGGGAGTTTCTGGTTGAAGACGGGGGATGCTGGAGCAACTTTAGTCTAAACTGGGGGCGGGGAACTGTGCAGACTTAGGCCCAGTGGCCTGGACTAGGCGGTTCTGTTGATCTTGAGTAGTGGGTTTATCTGAGTGGACCTCTGGTCCAAACTAGGAGATGTTGCATTGTTGTCCTGCTGTCGCTGTTTCTGGGGGTGCCTTAGGCTTTTGCTTTTGGGGGGTGGGGGGTGGGGACCCAAACTGGCATCTTGGCCTCTAACGGCTCTCCTCTTTCCTCTTCAGTTGGAGAGCAAGCGGGATGCTTTCTCTCCGGTCCTCCTGCAGTTCTGCACTGACCCCAAGAACCCCATCACCGTCATCCGGGGCCTAGCCGGATCCCTCCGCCTCAGTGAGTATCCCACCGGTGGCCCTCTGTGGGTTTGGGGGCCAAAGAGCGCCTGGGTCGGAGACTAAGGCTCGGAAGGGACCCCAAGGGTCATCTAGTCCAACCCCCTGCGATGCAGGACTCGTTTGCCCAACCAAGGGCTCGAACCCACGACCCCAAGGCATTCTACCATTGTACTATGGAGAGTGTATTAACTTATGGTCTGTGTGTGTGGTTTGGGAGCTGCACGGTCAGGGAAAAAACAATGCTGTCCAGGGTTGTAAAGACTGCGGAGAGAATTATTGGGTGCACTCTTCCTACCTTAGATCAAATCTATGCTGCCAGGTGCCATAATAAATCTGCAGAGATAGCGCAGGATAGTGCGCACCCCGGAAATGATCTCTTTCAGCTTCTGGAAGAAGGGACAGCATTATACAGACTAGGACTAGCCACCGGTTTTTATCCAAATGCGATTTTGGTTTTAAATGCAGTGCTTGCCGATTAGAAGGTCGGCGGTTCGAATCCCCGTGACAGGGTGAGCTCCCGTTGCTCGGTCCCTGCTGCTGCCCACCTAGCAGTTCAAAAGCACACCAGTGCAAGTAGATAAATAGGTACCACTCGGCGGGAAGGTAAACGGCGTTTCTGTGCACTGCTCTGGTTTTGCCAGAAGCGGCTTAGTCATGCTGGCCACATGACCCGGAAGCTGTACGCCGGCTCCCTCAGCCAATAAAGCGAGATGAGTGCCGCAACCCCAGAGTCGGCCACGACTGGACCTAATGGTCAGGGGTCCCTTTACCTTTAAGGTAGTCTCTGTGGGAGTATATTGTACTTAATTATGGTGTATCAGAGTTTTTAGGTGGTTAACCAGGCTGGGATAGCTGGGATAGCTGGCTTGTTGGTTTTTGAATGTCTGATGTAGATTTTTTCAATTTAGTTGTTCTGTATGGGACAATGACAATAAAGATTATCGTATCGTATTGAGGGGTCTAGAGTCTTGCGCTCTCCAAACAGAGAAGTGTATGTTCGTTTCTGCAGCATTGTGTAGGTTCAATCGCACTATACATGCATTTAACTTGCACAATTTCAACCACCCGTGCTTGGAGGCTGGCTGGTTGAAATTCCGCAAGGTGAATGCAAGCATTTGCAGAGGGTTGGACTCTTCCAACTCATATGATTCTAAGTCGGGGAGCTTAAAAGCTGTTTCTGCGCTGGTTAAAGCGGGGGGACCTGGTGAAGAGAGATGTCGTCAGCTCTCCACCTTGCTTTCTGGGCCTGCCTCCCCCACCAAACACAGGACAGGTTTTGCACATTTTTGTGTATCCATGGAAGTCTCAGGACTGAACCCCCATGCAGGATGTGACCGTACTGTATTTGAAATCAGAGGCTTCGGGGTCAGATAGATTTTTGAGCGGGTAGTGTGTACATCCGTACCTCGGAAGTCGAATGGAATCCGTTCTGGAAGTCCGTTCGACTTCCAAAACGTTCAGAAAACCAAGCACGGCTTCTGATTGGCTGCAGGAAGCTCCTGCAGCCAATCAGAAGCCTTGTCAGGCCTTTGGGTTCCAAAATTAGTTCTCAAACCAGAACGTTCAAGAACTAAGCTGTTCGAAAACCAAGGTAGGACTGTGCTTTTAATGAAAAGACGTCCACAAAATGGAATGTATGATCTTGGTGAGGCAGTGAGTATCTTAGTGAGTCCTTGCAATCTGGTTGTTCAGGAGCAGGGGGCCTTTTCCTTGTGGGGGGCAGTGAAAAGAAAAAGAGGTCACGATTCCCAGAGGTCTTTGGCAGCCCCAAACTGGGCACCTCCCAGGTGTTTTTGCCTCTGACTCCCAGCCAAAAACATCTGGAGGGCACCAGGCTGGGGAAGCCTGGAGAGGGTGGGCTTCGCTCCATAACATTGCCAGCAAACAGGGAGGGGCAGAGTTCTCTCGAAGCTCCGCCATGACACCTGCTCCCCCCTCAGACCTGGGCCTGTTCAGCACAAAGACGTTGGTGGACGCGAGCGGGGAGCACGCCGTCGAGGTTCGCACGCAGGTCCAGCAGCCCTCAGACGAAAACTGGGACCTCTCCGGGACGAAGCAGGTGTGGCCTTGCGAGAGCAGCCGCTCGCACACCACAATCGCCAAATACGCGCAGTACCAAGCGGCCTCCTTCCAGGAGTCCCTTCAGGTGAGAAGGCGGCAGCCGGGGCCATCTCTCGGGGCCGTTGCTCCCACCCCTAATGCCAGGGCCGGCCCAAGACATTTTGCCGCTTGAGGCAAAGCGGAAAGGGGTGTCTGCCCCCTTGCTGCTGCTACCTGAGGCGACTGGGTGGGCTGCCCCAGAGGCTTAAGGGTGGGCCGGCCCTTTCCTTAGGGAGATGGAGCAAGCCACCCTTTGGGCTGGGGAGGGTTTGCCGCATTCCTGCAGTGTTAAGGCTGGCGGGCGAAGGTCTTTTTCGTCTCACTGGGTGACTGAGCTTGAATGCCTCTTCCTGGGTGGGGTGGGGTTTTTTGGGGGGTGGCGGCGAGGATTCCTGATCTGACCTTTCTGTCTCTTGAGGCAGGAAGACAAGGAGACGGACGACGAGGAAGTAGATGAGCCTGACAGCACCACAGAGGCGCCCCCAAGGTAGGAGGTCTTGCCAGAGCGCCCTTTCTTTGCGTTTCCAGTGGCATTTGCCGTTTTTGTTCATTTCAGGGAGCGGGGGGCGGATTTTTGCTGGAGGAATGGCTTTGCAGCAGTTTAAAACTAAATGCAAATAGGGCGTGAGTTGCGGGGCAGGGTCTGCCAGGCTGCTGCACCCCCAAAATGATTTAATCGGGTCACGTGATCCAGCCCCCTGCAATGCTTTGTGGGTGAATTTTGAAGACTGAGTGGTGCAGAAGGCAGAGAGGGGTTTTTACGCTTTTGGGAAGGGGCAGTTCGTAGGTAATAATAATAATAATAATAATAATAATAATAATAATAATAATAAAAAAATTTTATTTATATCCCGCCCTCCCCAGCCGAAGCCGGGCTCAGGGTTGCTAACAACAATAAAATAATGGAACATTCTAAAAACGTTTCATTATAAAAATTAATTAAAATCAAATTGATGGCAACCATTAAGCAAAAATTCTGTACAGATTGCCAAAGGAGGGAGTCAGGCTGCGCCCTGACCAAAGGCCTGGTGGAACAGCTCCGTCTTGCAGGCCCTGCGGAAAGATGTCAAGTCCCGCAGGGCCCTAGTCTCTTGTGACAGAGCGTTCCACCAGATCGGAGCCACAGCCGAAAAAACCCTGGCTCTAGTTG
>JAXCMG010000042.1:4131346-4145194 GCA_034642415.1 Podarcis siculus
TGTACAGATTGCCAAAGGAGGGAGTCAGGCTGCGCCCTAACCAAAGGCCTGGTGGAACAGCTCTGTCAGGTCCCGCAGGGCCCTAGTCTCTTGTGGCAGAGCGTCCCACCAGATCGGGGCCACGGCCGAAAAGGCCCTGGCTCTAGTTGAGGCCAGCCTAACCTCTCTGTGGCCTGGGACCTTCAGGATGTTTTTATTTGAAGACCGTAAGTTCCTCCGTGGGACCAGGAGAGGCGGTCCTGTAGGTATGAGGGTCCTAAGCTGTATAGGGCTTTAAAGGTTAAAACCAGCACCTTAAACCTGACCCTGTACTCCACCGGGAGCCAGTGCAGCTGGTATAGTACCGGGTGAATGTGATCTCGCAGCGAAGACCCTGTAAGGAGTCTCGCAGTGGCATTCTGCACCCGCTCGAGTTTCTGGGTAAAATATTATTATTTCTTTGGGCCTGGATGGAGGGTTTTGATGGGCCATGGTGTGGGGAGGGGGGCAATTCCCTCCCATCTCTCTTCTTTTCACCTCCTGCATCATAACTCTTCCTTTCTGCCTTTCGCAGCAACCCAGACCAGAAACCGCACCAGATTATCAAGTTTGGGACCAACATCGACCTCTCGGATGCCAAACGGTGAGAATTGTCGCTTTGCTCTTTAACTGCTTCCAACTCCACCCCCACCCCCTTTTCACTGTGAAGTGCCAGGGTTGTTTTTCCCACAGGCAAACACACAATCCTTGTGTCTTTTGACTGCAAGAAAATGAGGGTTGTGATTTTATGGAATTGTGGAACCATAGATTCGTAGAGTTGGAAGGGATCCCCACGGTCATCTAGTCCAACCATCTACAACGTAGATACCTTTGGGCCCAACGTGGGGCTCGAACCCACATCTCTGAGATTAAAAGTCTTCTGCTCTCTCAATGACCTTGTTTTTTGTGGCTTGCTGCTGCCGCTCTGTGGCCATAATTTGTCATTGCAGGCAGGAAACTTAATATTGCTCGTTGCTGCCCCTCTGTGGCCATAATTTTTCATTGCAGACATGAGAGCATTGCTCTTTGCTTGCCCCTCTGTGGCCATAATTTGTCATTGCAGGCAGGGGACTTAATACAGTATTGCTCATTGCTGCCCCTCTGTGGCCATAATTTGTCATTGCAGGCAGGAAACTTAATATTGCTCGTTTCTGCCCCTCTGTGGCCATAATTTGTCATTGCAGGCAGGAGACTTAATACAGTATTGCTCATTGCTGCCCCCCTGTGGCCATAATTTGTCATTACAAGCTGGAAACTTAACATTGCTTATTGCTGCCCCTTTCAGGCATATTTTGTCATTGCAGGCATGAGACCTAATATTGCTCATTGCTGCCCCTCTGTGGCCATAATTTGTCATTGCAGGCAGGAGACAATACAGTATTATTCTTTGCTGCCCCTCTGTGGTCATAATGTGTCATTGCAGACACTAGAGCATTTCTGTTTGCTTGCCCCTCTGTGGCCATAATTGGTCATTGCAGGCAGGAGACTTAACATTGCTCGTTGCTGTCCCTCTGTGGCATATTTTGTCATTGCAGGCAGGAGACTTAATATTGTTTGGTGCTGCCCCTCTGTAGCCATGCCCTGGAATTATTTTTCCCCTCTGTTATGATGTTCCATGCTGCCTCCCTGTGGCTGTATTTTGCCATTGCATTGTTTGCCACCTTCTCACCTTGACAGAGCTCTTTGCTTTCCATCCAGTGGTCATAACTGGTCACTGCAGGTGCAGCTCCCCACCCCCCCACCCCTAGTCTCCACCCCAACCCCATTTTTATTATTTGGTTGTTGTCACTAGAAGGAAACCTGATTGCTTCTCAGTGCTGCCCCCCAGTGGACAACAAGATGTGTTTTCATTTTAAAAGGGAGATGGAATAAATGCAAAGAATCAGTAACCGAACACATATCAGTGTTATAATAAATATTTAGAAAGCGGTTTCCCAAAAACTAATCTTGATAGCCATCAAATTGTGGAAGGGCCACCTATTTCACCCCCCTGCAATGCAGGAATCGCAGCTAACCACTCTCTCCTGACATGCACCACAGGTGGAAACCGCAGCTGCAGGAGCTTCTCAAGTTGCCAGCTTTCATGCGGGTCACATCGACGGGCAACATGCTGAGTCACGTGGGGCACACCATTCTGGGCATGAACACGGTGCAGCTGTACATGAAAGTGCCTGGAAGCCGCACACCAGGTAAGGCCACGAGCTGCGGCGATAGCCACTGGCTGGGTTGTTTGATTGATTGATTGAGTGGTTTTATTTAGAGTATCTCTACCCCCTTTCTTCAGCCGGCAAAGGTCTGCAGAACACCTAACATACAGCCCAAGGCAGTCCCTGCCTGCAGGCTTACGATCGGGGGGCGGGGGGACACGACACACAGGAGGAAAGGGATGGGGAGGAAAGAGGGAAACCAAAACTCAGGCTCAGTTTCTGAACAGCCAGCTGCTAGCCTAGTGCAAGCAAGTTTTCTGTTTCCCACCTCTCCAGCAGAGGCAATCTGACAGCATGGCTGCCCCCAGATAATTATGAACGCATACAGTGAGAGGCATGAGCTTGCTTTTGCCAGGTAAACTCATTTATATTAGGTCCAATTTGGGACGAACAAACTCTTATCTTAACACAAAAACGCCTTTCTCTTTTCCGATCTTTCATACTTGAGACTTGAAAACCACAACAATATTGTCCCCGGTATCCATTTCTTGCTCTCATTTTGGAAATATATCCGTAATTTGCAAATAAGCAAAAATTGTTTTGTTTTGACACTGAAATGTTTAGGATTGTCCTCAAATCCTCCTGCCGCACTTGCCATCCTCTAATGCCAGACCCTTTGAGAACCTCTGCTATAACTTGTGTCCTGTTGCCCCCCACCCCAACTTCCAGGTCACCAGGAGAACAACAACTTCTGTTCCGTGAACATCAACATCGGGCCGGGAGATTGCGAGTGGTTTGCTGTCCACGAGCATTACTGGCAGGACATCAGCGCCTTCTGTGACAGGTGAGGGTCTTCAGAGCGTGTCATGTCCCTGCTGCTGTATAAATGTCATATATGCTTATGCAAGATGGAGGGCTCGCTGGTACCAGGGTTTCCCAACCTTTCAGGGCCCATGTGGGTTTTGAGCAAGCGCCATTGGTGTGCACCCACCCTCCCGGTCACTTCTGTCCCCCAGATAACCTCTACCACCTCAAGAGGCATACAGAGGGAAAGTACACACACACACACACACAAAATCAAAACAGGCACACTTTGCTTTTGGGAACTGAGCAGAAGTCAGATCCAGTAAAATTAAGCTGAAAGCTTGAAGAGGAAGTGAGAAAGGAGGCCACTCTTGCAACTTCCTTCTTCAACTCTATGGTCTGTTCAGGGGAGAAAAAGGTAACCTGTGTCCAGGGCAGCTGTCTACTAGCTCCATCTGGTACGCAGGCTGAGAGCCTCTCTGCCCACAGACTGTCTCGCCAGAGTGGTACATGCTTTGGTTATCTTTCGCTTGGACTACTGCAATGCGCTCTACGTGGGGCTACCTTTGAAGGTGACCCGGAAACTGCAATTAATCCAGAATGCGGCAGCTAGACTGGTGACTGGGAGCGGCCGCTGAGACCATATAACACCGGTCTTGAAAGACCTACAATGGCTCCCAGTACGTTTCCAAGCACAATTCAAAGTGTTGGTGCTGACCTTGAAAGCCCTAAATGGCCTCAAAGGCCCAGTAGACCTGAAGGAGCGTCTCCATCCCCATCGTTCAGCCCGGACACTGAGGTCCAGAACTGAGGGCCTTCTGGCGGTTCCCTCGCTGCGAGAAGCCAAGTTACAGGGAACCAGGCAGGGGGCCTTCTCAGTGTGTGTGGGTGGCCAGAGGCTTTGTGGTTCCCAGGAGAATACCTTGAGGATGCTATTGCACCCATGGCTGCCATGTTGGGGACCCTTGCCTAAGGGGATGATTTGGGGGATGGGTTCCTGGAATCGGGGGCACAAGAGGTGCTGCTGCATTGCTTTGCCCACTTCCGTGGGGCCATCATAGGAGAACGTATGAAGTCTTTCCGGGTGGTTTTCCCCTTGCCTCCTCACCCCAACGCCTGCTTTCCCACAGGCATGGTGTCGACTACCTGACCGGCTCGTGGTGGCCCATCCTGGAGGACCTTTACCAGTCCAACATCCCCGTCTACCGCTTCATCCAGCGCCCCGGAGACCTCGTGTGGATCAACGCCGGGACGGTGCATTGGGTTCAGGCCACCGGGTGGTGTAATAACATCGCCTGGAACGTCGGCCCCCTGACAGGTAACTTAGCCGGATGGCCGAGGTCCCGAAAAGCGGGGTGGGAGGAGGGGGAGTTGAAAAGGGGATCCCGGATGGCCCCACCAGTGCCCCACACGCTATAAAGGGCAGGGTCATGTCCTACTTCCACGATCCTATTACAGTGGTACCTCGGTTTAAGAACAGTCCTGATTCCGTTTACGAACTCCGCAAAAGCGGAAGTAGTGTCCCGGTTTGCGAACTTTACCTCGGTCTAAGAATGGAATCCGAATGGTGGAAGGGCACCGGCAGCAGAAGGTTCCATGACGCGATCCTTTCCCTGCCTGGAGGGGCGTCCTCTTCCTGCCCCCCTGACCTCTTCCCTTTCCCTTGCAGCTTATCAGTACCAGCTGGCCCTTGAGCGCTACGAATGGAACGAGGTGAAGAACGTCAAGTCCATTGTGCCCATGATCCACGTCTCCTGGAACGTGGCCCGCACCGTCAAGATCAGTGACCCCGACTTGTACAAAATGATCAAGTGAGGAGGGCTTTCGGTTCTCCCCCCCCCTGCAACTCCTCCAACCTTTCCTGGCCGTGTCCCGCCTGCTTTTGCATCTGCGCCTTGGGCAGTTTCTTGCACTTCCTCAAGTGCACAAAAGTCTCTTGGTTGGGGACCAGATACGAGGGGCCCTCTGCTGAAATGATGAGGACCCTAGCCTCATTTTGGTTGCAGGTGGGGTCTCCATCATTTGGTGGTGGGGGTGATGGGGTTCTTGTGCCCTTAGCACAGGTGTGGGGGACATTTCACCCTCCAGATGTTGTTGGCTCAGCAATACCTTGAGGGCCACAGGTCCCATCTCCCTCCCCCCACCCCGTTTCAACAGCTGCGCAAAACGCAGGAAGTGTGTGTGTGTGTGTAATCTATAGAACAGATAAGCAGGCAATACGTTACCGTATGTTCCAAAGATATTTTTTTTTAATTAACATATGCTAGAAATCTTGCGTTATAAATAAGAGAAGCAATCTTAGGCATTTTATCCCCTGCACTGGAAAAGGAGTCGAAGTCTGTCTGGGAAAACAAACATAGATTTTGCAATAGCAGCTGACGATGACATCCGTCTGTCTCAACAGACAATGGAGTGCACTTCCAGGGGTGAAGTCCAAACCGCTGTAGTAGCAGCACCAAAGTGATCTCCTTGGGGCACCAGCCTGGCCAGTGGGTAACCGTGTGTGGACGTCCTGGGCTGCCCAAATTACGTTCCAACTCAGCGAGGAAGGCCTGCCTCTCCCACAAAAAATATTTATTATGGGAAGGGCAATTCACAGTCAACAAACGATATTTTACACTTGCATTTGGGGAAGGAAAGGTTCACTTTGACAAAACGCTTACGTAATGTGAATCGATAGGATGTTGTTGTTTCTTTCTTAAAAAAAACTTGTTTTAAAATTTTTTTGTTTATTAAATTTGTATACCACCCTTCATCCATAAATCTCAGTGCTGCTCACAACATAAAGATACAATATTAAAACACAAAATACATGATAGAAACAAGGAAAAAAAAACATGAATTTGAGCGGGTTATTTTTTTTTGGGGGGGGGGGGAATCAAGGCTTGAGGCTCTTCCAACCCCTGAGCTCTTTCTGTCCTTCCTTCCTTTAAGCGAAGAAAAAGGCTCTGCAATTTTTTGAGCTTCCAGTAGTTTTGGGCTAGCGACAGAGCTCAGCCCCGCACCCCCAACTGGCCTGAGTCCCTGTCCAGATGTGTAAAAACCGGTAAAAACACCAAAATCGTGCAGTTTCTAACATGTGCAGCCTTAACGCTGTATTGTTTTTAATACTTGATTGGGAGCCGCCCAGAGTGGCTGGGGAAACTCAGCCAGATGGGCGGGGTATAAATAATAAATTATTATTATTATTATTATTAACACACACTGACCTTCGGGGGCAATGCAAGATGCAATTAAATTAACAGAATCCCTTAGGGGGACTTTGCCCGCCCGCCCCACATCAATGCGTTGACTGCTTCATCCGTCCCCGTGGAGAGGTGCAACCGGCCGCATCCTGACCCCCGCCCTCTCTTCTCCCGCTCGCAGGTACTGTCTGATGCAATCCATCAAGCACTGCCAGGTTCAGAAAGAGAGCCTCGTCCGGTCCGGCAAGAAGATCGCCTACCAGGGCCGGGTGAAGGATGAGCCAGCCTACTACTGCAACGAATGTGACGTAAGCTTTCCCGGCTCTTCTCGCTTTTCTCTTTCCCGCCACAGTGGCAACTCCACGGGGGTGAGGCTCCGTCCCTCTCTCAACCTCGCTTTCCTCCAGGGCGCTGCCCCTTCTCCACAGGTCCGCCACAGCGCCAGCAAGGCAGGTGGCGCTCCCTGCTCCGAGACAGCGCCAGTCCTGGTGCACCCACCCCCCAGAATAAACCCCCGTTGACTGGGCTTCCATGTCCGGCCCTCTCTGCAGTTCTGACTGTGGGGACGAGGTTTGCCTTCCGCATTCACGCTCTCTGAAAGTTGACCCCCACGGAAGTGGCCATCTTTCCGTCCTCTGCGATCCATTTCCTCCGAGATCTTTGGCAGAGAGCGACCGGCAGGTCCTCCTAGCCTGTGACAGACTCCGTTCCCCCCGCCACAGACTTTTTATTTTTCTTGGAAAACAGTCCTTTCCCCCTTCCACTGAAAGGGTTTCCTAGGCCTTTGTGGTGTGAACAGTGTTTGATGAGGCCTGCTTGTCTTTAAAATACCTCCTGTACCCAACTCCAGTTTGAGGCTCCATGCCTCCTTCATTCCTGACGGCCCCCGAGAAGCCATAAAGGTTGATTAGGAAAGTCGAAACAGTGAGTATGAAACGCGTGTCTTAAAAAAAGCTGTGGTGAGAAAGAAGCTTCCAGAAGGATCAGAAGCATATTGTGAAGTTGGACCTCGCGGCTCTACGAAACTTCACCTCAAGAGTCTCAAACTAAGAAGCACCCGTAAGGCTTGCAGTGGATCACCATGATGAAAACGGGAGGAAAATATAATTTTATATCTGCCCTCTCTGAAAAGAAGACCCCGATGGAGGAAGCTGGACCGCAAGCAGAGTTCTGGTGGTTGCGCCTCAAAAAGTGTCATTGTGCAGAGATAGGGAAAGTTTGGGAAACGGCGACCAAAACGATTTAAGGGACTGGAGTATTTCCCCTATGGGGCTTCTTAGTTTACCGAAAAGGTTAAATAGGTGTATAAAAGGATGCCTGGTGCAGCTTAGGGGCCAGAAAGTGAAGCTGATCTTTGGAAGATTTGGGATGGATAGAAGAAAGAACATGCTTTAAGGGCATCCTGTGGAACTCCCTGCTGGAAGTTTCTGGAAGAGGATTAGACAAATTCGTAGGAGATGAGGCTCTCAGCAGCTACTCACCTCGATGGCTGTGCTATTATCTCCGTTGTCTGAGGGAACATGGCTCCTAGCTGCCGGGAATTGCAGGGGAGGGATAGGATGCTATGCTAAATGGGCCTGATCCAGCCGCAAAGCTCCGCTGATGTTGTTGAAGGACCTCGTCCTGAGGTCTTGGGGTAGTCTGAGAGACAGTGCAGCTCAAGCAGCAAAGAAGGAATGTCTGCCATTCAGTCTCCTTAAGGCAGGGTCAAAAGTGAGGCGCCAACCCAACTGAAGCCAGGAAACTGCCGTGAATTTGGGTGGAGGAGACTGCAGCCCCTGCCAGCCAGGGAGAAGAACCTCCTCAGCCCTGGAGCCAGGACTCAGCTGCGGTGACTTGGGTTAAAAGAAGCCACAGAATCACAGAACGGTAGAGTTGGAGGGGACCCACACGGTCATCTAGTCTGACCCCCCGGAAGTGGAAAGGAAGCAGGGTTTGTTGTCGGCCGAGCCTCACAGGGAGAGGGAAAGTCAGCAAAGCAAGGGCTTGTGTCAAGAAACGCCTGAGATGCAGGAAGGAAGCCTCTGTTTCCAGAGTCGCACCCCTCTCAAGACAGAATCCTGTGGTGGACCTCCTTTGCCCCATCACAAGGGCACCTATCCTGGAGTCCTGGAGGGTGATGCAGGAAAAAGCATCCCTTGAAGATGCCAAGATTTGGGGATCCCTCCCTGTCGCTCAGGCGAGGCTGGATCAACGCCTTCTCTTCCAGAGTAACCCATTGCAAGATTCACCGGAGAAGGACACTCAGCAATAGGTTGCGTTTCGGGCATGTGACGCGTCAGCCAAGTGTGCAGAGCTCAGGTTTTTGTTTATGTTGGTGGAGAAGAAATAAAACTCCTTCCCCCTTGGTTCTGTGTCGGCGTCGTTCTTCTCTGGGTCCCACACTTCTGCCCCTCTTCCCAGCCAGAAAGCCTCACCCCGTGGCAGAAGAAAGCGGCCGCAAGCTTTGTGTTTTGCTCTCTTCTTTCGCCGCAGCAGCTCCTTTTGCCCGCCTTGAGCCACGGCTGGCGTTCTCTGCCAGTGGCAGGCATGCGCTTGGGCAACCCTCTCCCCCTGCCCTTTCTGGAAGGGTTTTAACCAGTAAACACAAAGGGCTTGCCCTTCTCAGTGCTCCCCCATACTGTCGTTTGCCTCGAGTGTGACTGCAGTGCTGAGTGGGCCGTCTGGGAGAGATCCCTGCTTATTAAACGCTAGAAACCATGGCAGGCTGGCATTTATGCTTAATTTTATTTTTATTTTTTGGAGGGGTGGCTGTTGTTAACTGCTAACAAAAGTGGAAGGCAGGCTTGGAAAAATCTTTCCCCCAAAAAAGGTGCATTGATTATGCCAGGGAGGTACCGTATTTTTTGCTCTATAAGACTCACTTTTTCCCTCCTAAAAAGTAAGGGGAAATGTGTGTGCGTCTTATGGAGCGAATGCAGGCTGCGCAGCTATCCCAGAAGCCAGAACAGCAAGAGGGATTGCTGCTTTCGTTGCGCAGCGATCCCTCTTGCTGTTCTGGCTTCTGAGATTCAGAATATTTTTTTTCTTGTTTTCCTCCTCCAAAAACTAGGTGCGTCTTGTGGTCTGGTACGTCTTATAGAGCAAAAAATAGGGTATTTAAAGGAAGAGCAGAACTTCTTGGTTTGGATTTTGGGATGCAGCAGGAGGAGGTGATCTGCCATGCAATTAAAAGGGATCTAGTAGCTGAGGGTGTGGGGAGCAGACCTGGGTGAAATCTGGAGGGGTTATAGGTGGGGCTGAGCCTCAGGGGGCTAATCTGCTTACAGTTGTGATTAGCGGCAGAGGTGGGAAGAAAAGCCTTTAACTTGCTTTTCTCCCAGCACACCCTTACCCAGCACAGGTTGAGCAGGAGGGTAGAGACAAAAGCCACGTCCCGTTGCGACAGCCGCTGATTCCCCGTGTGCTCCCCGCAGGTGGAGGTCTTCAACATCCTTTTCGTGACGAGCGAAAACGGGGGCAAAAACACGTACCTGGTGCACTGTGAGGCCTGCGCCCGCAAGCGGAGCTCCTCTCTCCACGGCGTGGTGGTGCTTGAGCAATACAAGACGGAAGAACTGATACACATCTATGACAGCTTCACCCTGGTGAGTATATGCCTGGGGAAGGAGGAGAGGCAGGCCCCATGGGCTCGCAGATTTGGTAAAGCAAAGAGGAGGGCGCCGCCTAGTGGCAGACAAGGGAAACGTCACCAAGGCTCTTCAAGGCACTTCAGAGCTGTTCAGTCAACTCTAGTGTCCTCCCAAAGTGGCTCTCTGAGGATTACTGATTGTTATTACAAATTATAGTTAACAGATCTGTAAGATGAAAACTGGATACAACACAAAAACCCAGTTTCTGTTAGCAGTGAAGTCATTTCGACCAAGTCCCCTCTCTCTCTAGTAATCTTAAAACTCACGGGCATTCAACAAAGCTGAATGTTGAAAGATTCAGGACAAAGAAAGTCCTCCTTCATGCGGCGAAGTTAACCAGTGGAACTCCCTCCAGCAGGAATGGCCACCAACTTGGATGGCTTTAAAAGAGTACTAGTCAAACTCATGAATGAGAGAGGAATCAATGGCTAGCAGCCCCAATGGCTATGCTGTGTCTCCACAGTTGGAGGCAATGCTTCTGAGTGCCAGTTGATGGAAACAGCAAGAGGGGAGAGGGCTCTTGTGCTGGGATCCTGCTTAATAATGGGCACCTGGCCGACCAGTGTAGGAACACGATCCTGGGCTGGGCTCTGCTTCTGTTCCCATGTCGGTGTCGCCCAGGATGAGATGGGGAATCGGGCTGAAGAAATAGCAGGAGAAAGAATCAGGATTTGAGGTGACTGGAACAGATTGGAGAACTGGACCCGAACTAGCAAAATGCATGTCGACAGGGACAAATGTCAGGTTCCTCAGTTAGGCAGGAATAACCAGATGCACAAACTTAGGGTGGATGTGAGGGACACCTGGCGTGACAGCAGCGCTTGTGAAAAGTATATAGGCGCCTGAGCCGACCACAATTTTAACACGACTTGGCAGCAGCAAAAGCAGCTCATCGGATTCTGGGCTGCATCAACAGGTCAAGGGAATAATAATAATAATAATAATAATAATAATAATAATAATAATTTATTATTTGTACCCCGCCCACCTGGCTGGGTTTCCCCAGCCACTCTGGGCTGCTTCCAACAAATATTAAAAATACATTAAAATGTCACAGATTAAAAACTTCCCTTCAGATGTCTTCTAAATGTCAGGTAGTTGTTTATCTCTTTGACATCTGATGGGAGGGCATTCCACAGGGCGGGCGCCACCACCGAGAAGGCCCTCTGTCTGGTTCCCTGTAACTTGGCTTCTCACAGCAAGGGAACTGCCAGAAGGCCCTTGGCGCTGGACCTCAGTGTCTGGGCAGAACGATGGAGGTGGAGACGCTCCTTCAGGTATACTGGGCCTTTGAGGCTGTTTAGGGCTTTCAAGGTCAGCACTTTGAATTGTGCTCGGAAATGTACTGGGAGCCAATGTAGGTCTTTCAGGACTGGTGTTATATGGTCCTGGCGGCCACTCCCAGTCACCAGCCTAGCAGCTGCATTCTGAATTAGTTGTAGTTTCCGGGTCACCTTCAAAGGTAGCCCCACGTAGAGCGCATTGCAGTAGTCCAAGCGAGAGATAACCAGAGCATACAGCACTCTGGCCAGACAGTCTGCGGTCAGGGAGGGTCTCATCCTGCGTACCAGATGGAGCTGGTAGACAGCTGCCCTGGATACAGATTTAACCTGCGCCTCCATGGACAGCTGTGAGACCAAAATGACTCCCAGGCTGCGCACCTGGTCCTTCAGGGGCACAGTTGCCCCATTCAGGACCAGGGAATCCTCCACACCTGCCCGCCCCCTGTCTCCCAAGAAGAGTTCTTCTGTCTTGTCAGGATTCAGCCTCAATCCATTAGCCGCCACTCCTCCTCCAACCGCCTCCAGACACTCAAACAGGACCTTTACGGCCTTCACTGGTTCCGATTTAAAAGAGAGGTAGAGCTGGGTACCATCCGCATATTGATGGACACCCAGCCCAAACCCCCTGATGATCTCTCCCAGCGACTTCAAGGGAAGCCATAGTCCCGCTCTATTCTGCCTTGGTCAGACCCCACCTGGAAAACTGTGTCTAATTCTGGGTACCCCGGTTTAAAAAGGATATTGGCAAGCTGGAATGTGTGCAGAGGAAACGGCGACCAAGACTGGTCTGGAAACCAAGTCTTATGAGAGAGTGGGGCATGTTTAGCCTGGGAAACGGGAGATATGATAGCCATATCGGAAGGGCTGTCACATGGAGGACGGATTCCTGCCTTGCTGCAGGGGGTTGGACTAGATGACCCCAAGGGCTCCTTCCAACTTTACGGCGCTACGATTTGGAAGGAAAGGCTGCTAATTGTAGGTTTTTCCTCTCTCCCCTTTTCTCCTGCAGTCTGCGCCGCCCAGTTCCAGATGAGCCATACCACGCCTGGACACGGATGTCTGGGCCGTCTCTCCACGCTAGCTCGCCCCCCCCCCGCTCGCGTGGGGTGGGGGGGTTGCTATGGTCTGCCCTCCGCCCTCTTCCTCCAATAGCAGCTGAGCCTCTGATCTTCACCCGCCCTTCTCAACTCAAACCTGCCCTGAACCGGGGGGGCAAATAGCAGAAGCGTCGTGACATGGGGCGTTCTCCTGACGGACCCCTTTTTTTAATTTATTCTTCAGAACGAACCTTTTCTCGTTTTTTGGTTTGTTTTTTTTCCTGGGTGGTGCTGATTTTTGTATTAAAAAAGCAGGGGGACAAAACCCTGAACTTTAAAAAATCAAAAAAATTCAAAGCGCAAACGGAACGGAGCAGCGAAATCGACGGCGAACTTCCACTGTGCCTCTGGATTCGTCCCGCATGGACAAGAATTGGGGTGCGGTGGTTTCGGGGAGCAGATCGAGAGGCGGGGCCGAAAGCGTTCCCTGCTTCTCAAGAGCATTAATTTCCGTCTCTCTCGCCGGGGTGGAATGCCAGCAAGCGGAAAACGAGAGAGAGAAAGAGAGACTGCTGTCGAAATTTGGGGGTGCCTGGTTTTGTTTCGGTATTTTTTCCCCTTTCCTTTCGATTACGTTCTTCTCGGCAGAAATTTAAAGGAAAAAAAAGAGAGAGAGTTTGGGGAAACAGAAGCAAGCAAAAAAAAAATGGAAAAGAAAAATTAATACGGGTTTCTTAACACAGGACTTTTATGGGTTCAGTTCTCGCTGGGTGAACTTCTCATCGGGATATGGCGGGGCGGGGCGGGGGGGAGAGTGTACATTGATTTATATATATTGGAGGGTGGGGGAGAGCAGGGGAGGGTTGGCGAATTTTTTCCCCGCGTGTGGTTTTTAATTATTCTGATGGACATTTTGATTTCTTACATCCTTTTATATATATTATATATATATATAAAAATATAAGAAGGAAAAAAAAAATTCCTGGTTTGTATTAGAAACTGCTTTTAAAAAACAAAATACAGAAAACGAGACAAAAAAAAATTATAAAAAATATACGAGTTTTTTTGCGCGAGGAGCAAGCGGGACGGAGGAAGTCCTCGTGCGAAAGGAGATTGGGATGTGGTGGAAACAATAACCCCGTGTGGAGGAAGTTGGTGCTCGCCCCAAATCAGACACACGGGTAGATGGGAGATTTTTTTTTCCTTTTTCACGAAAGGGGAGGGAGCTGATTTCTCCTCCTCCCCCTATCCCTAGGTGTTGCCATTGCCCCAGCCCCCAATTCCCTATGCCATTTTTGTGGGGGGCAGGGGGTGGGGTGCGGTTGGCAATCTGACAAGGACCCCTTAACTCTGCCCCCTGCCAGCCTAGCTATGGCTGACCCTTAACCCTGACCCTTAAGGCCTCCTCTTCAGCTGATAAAATCCGTTTAACCTTAACTCAAGATATATAAATATATATATATATATATATATTCCTTGGCTGAATTCATTGCCCCCCCCTTCCTCTTCCTCCTCCAATTCTCTGCCCTTTTGACTCTACAGTTACAACTCCCAGATCCATTTGAAAAAGAAGAAGACAGAAACGTCTCAGATTTGGGGTCATTTTTCTTTCTTTCTTTTTTTTAAAAAATAATAATTGTACCTCCATGCCTCAGAAAATTGTTTTGCAGTTTGTAAATGTTCTTTCTCTTTCTCTCTTTTTTAATTTATACGTCTCTCCCTTTTTTTTTTTTTTTTTTTTT
>JAXCMG010000042.1:4145204-4249072 GCA_034642415.1 Podarcis siculus
GGCATATATGGGGGTGGGTGGGTCTCTGGAAAGAGAAACATCCCAGGAATTTGAGCCCAGGGGGACCCCTTCCCCCCCTCTGGGAATGGTGCAACAAGCCAAGCATCCCTTGGTTGGACCAGTTTGGGAGGTGGTGTGTTTGATGGGCACTTGTGCGCTCTGTGTGTGTGTGTGTGTGTGTGTGTGTCTGCATTCCTACATTATCCAGGAGAGGTGGAGGCCAGCCCCGGCAGCTGAAAGGGGGTGGAGATGGATGGGGAAGCCTATAAAGGATGCGAGATAATTTGTTGAGCCAAGCGGCGAGGCAGGAGCGTCTCTGCTCGGAACAGCGTGGTTGCAAGAGTTAGGGATCGGCAGCCTGAGATGATGGGCCTGGACACTCGCTCGCAGAAAGCCGTGTCGGGGTCCCTGGAACACGAGAGTGGGGCGGGGGTCTCCCCGCTGCCGCCCCCTCCCTACGGCGGGGAAGGGGCCTTGGAGCTGCGGGGGTCCCTGGACTGCTGGGCGTGTGCCGTGCTGGTCACAGTCCAGAACCTGCTGGTCGGGGGCCTCAACGTCCTCTTCGTGGGGGTCATCTTTGGGCTGATCCTGCTCCCGGCCGGGGTGCTGCTGGGGTTCGGGTTCCTGTGCCATACCAAGGTAGGTGGTCCTCGTTTTACTGCGGCACCCCTCCCTCCCACCGATATCTCACAGAATCGGGACCAGGCAGATGAGCGGGGAGCTGTGGGTCAGAAATGAGGACTGAACTGGGGTGCAAACTATGTAAACCCTCCGAAATGCTCTTTGAAATAATAGCCTGACCTTTTGATGCTTTGGGGGTGAGAGAATGAGGCGTTGCGTAGTAGATGTGGGGGCTTTTTTTGCCAGGGTTGGGGTGAAGGCCAGTGTGGACAGAGATGCCTTTCTCAGGGCTCAATTTGGGTTGTAGTTTACTACTCCAGAGTGTATTTTTCAGTGGGCAAGCCCAGCAGTTGAGCATTGGGTGGCAGCAGCGGGGGGTTATGCACTCTGCACAAGCTCAGAGGTACTCTTCCTCGCACACATCCAAAACAACCCCCAACCAGGCCTAGGGAAGAGAGACTTCCCGGCCAGATATGTAATCTTTTGTCCCATTTGTTCTTAATTCCACCCCAAACTTAAAAGTTTTGGAGCATGGGCTTAATTGCAAAGGCTTGTAGTTTTCCGCAGTGTTTCCAGCTCCTGGGCTTGTGAAATCTTGGCAAAATGTTCTCGGCGTGACCTCGGGCGGAAAAAGCAACACTTTTTGCAGGTTTGCCGCATCCTGAATACTCTTTCCTTCCCTCCTCCCTGCAGTAGGAATTGTGCTAAAACTGAACAGGGCTTGACCTTCTTTATCCTGGCTAAGAATTATTTTTCAAGAAAGGCTCCATCCAAATGCTGATAGACCCGCTGCCCACTGTCCTCAACTAGCTGGAGCTGATGGAAGGTAGAGCCCAGCAGTCTGGGGGGCTCCAGGTCCCCCCACTTCTGCTCTTCCTGCTTCCAGAGTTGGCGGTCAACTCCTCTCCCCCCATTTGCTTCAGTTCTCTTCCCCGGCTTGCCACTGGCCCAAAGTCTGTTGGTTCTTTCCTTACTCTAGATTGTGTGTTGCCGCAGGGACCCATTTTACAGATCGGGAATACTGAGGGTCGGGGGGAGAGGTGACTTGCCAGCAGTCACAGGCACAAGCGCCTCTGCTCCACCTTCTCCACGGAGCTCAGTGGGCCAGAGTGGCCAAGCTGAATTTAGGAACCGGTCTCTTATGGGGCAGAGATTCCCTCTTCCACTTCTAACCATCCCTGCTGGGTGTCCCTATTTTTACATTTGTAAGGTCTTTGCTGGCATCTTTTCTAGATTTCAGGAAGGGGGCCTGGAATTTGGGCTGCCTTTCCAGAGGCAGGGACCAGGCTTCCTTCACCCGCCCCAGGACTGGCCTGGCAGATACAGGAGCTCTGGGGTGGTCTTCCCTAAGGGAGCATTGAAGGCGGGGGGAGCAACACTGGAATGCTTTCAGATTAAGCCTCTCGTGGTGGGCTTTGGGAGATTGCAGAGGGATATATCCTCTTTCCAGTCTCCTGGAACGTGTCATGTGGCTCTGCTCATTTGCAGCGCTGTAGGGTTTTTTTTTAGTTTTGCCCTGGAGAAATGGCCTTTTTGCCCAAGATATGTGTGGCACATCTGAGATGAACGCACTCTCCTCGCTCACAAAACACACAAAATCAAGGTGTTTCGTAGTCCCCGAAGCCTCCCTAGTTCCCTTGAGGCAGAAGGTCCAGCAAAGACTTCTCCCTTGGGGGAAATCGTAAATTAAAAAACTTAAACCATTTGCTGGGCGCACACATTTAGAACACATTGCTATCATTTATTAAATTTGCTTCGTCGCTTCATCTTGCAAACCAAAGGAACTCACAACAAAACAGACAATCCTACACACACACACATGGTTCCTGGGAACTCTAGTTTCCTAAGGGTGCTGGGAATTGAAGTTCTGTGAGAGGTAAAGTACAGTTCCCAGGAATATTTGGATGGGGACAGCGTGCTTATAGTGTGTTGGTAGTGTGATAACCCAGTTGCCCGAAGCGCTTGCCTTGCCCCCACCAGTGGCAGAGCCAGGCCTACCTCAAATCGGGTGGCCTGCCCAAGTTGAACCCGGGCAGGCGGGTGGGTGGGGGGCTCTGCTGGTTCTTGAGTGCCTACAACACCAGCACAACAACCATCTCAGGCTGACCACAGCAGAGGAGGCTGGCTTTGTGCTCCCAGACTTTTGCAATCCACGTTCAGCAAAAGGAGGTGGTTTCAGAGTGGGACTGTACCACTTGAGCTGGCAAGGGGGGCCATGTGCCATCTTAAAACATGGGTAGGTAAACTAAGGCCGGGGAGCCAGATCTGGCCCAATTGCCTTCTCAATCCGGCCCATAGACGGTCTGGGAATCAGCGCGTTTTTACATGAGTAGAATGTGCCCTTTTATTTAAAATGCACCTGTGGGTTATTTGTGGGGCCTGCCTGGTGTTTTTACATGAGCAGATGTGTCCTTTTATTTAAAAAGCATCTCTGGGTTATTTGCGGGGCATAGGAATTCGTTCATTATTATTTTTTTCCAAAATATAGTCCGGCCCCCCACAAGGTCTGAGGGACAGTGGACCGGCCCCCTGCTGAAAAGGTTTGCTGACCCCTGGCTTAAAAGTTCCTTTATGGTGGGGGGGGAGAGAGGAAACTCAATTAAAACTCTCCCCTATTAAAAACTCCTAGCACCTCTGTGTAAAAAGGATCTCAGCCATGCTTAGCTCGTTTTTGGCTTGCAAAGCGTCTTTATAAATTTGATTGCTTTGCTTGGCCCCTGAGGTGGTACAGCCCAGCCTCTGCCACCTTGGGACTCTACCACCTTGCTCTGCTGCCCACCTCGGCCAGGAGGTGCTTGCATGGCCAAACTGGCCCACACAGGGAGCTGAGTGTGACCAGGAGAGCAGTCTAACCCTCCAGCTGGTGCGATATTTCAGGTACAGCAGCTTGTAAACATGGGCGGTGGAGGTGAGCTCAGCAATCACACACACACACCCCCAAAGTGAAAGAAGTGATCAAAAGGGAGGGAGGAGAGGATTCAGTGGGGCTCTGGGTCCAGACATCCCGCTCTGTTTGCCATGACAAAAACCAGATGCCAGGGTCAGGGCCTTTGATAACCTTGTGGGGGCCGAGATGCACATTCCAGGCATGGATGTGTGGGTCTCCGTCGCCCACTCTGAAATTTGGGGAGGAGCTGGTTGTTCAGAAAGAAGCCAGCTCCCTTTCCCTCGTCTCTGCCCCCTCGCCATCCTCCTCCAGGCTTCGCGGGGGTATCTGGTTGGCCACTGTGAGATCAGGACGCTGGACAAGACAGGCCTTTGGCCTGATCCTGCAAACGTGGGCAGCGTGAACAGTGGCCCTCCCAGCCTGCTCATGCAGGGTCTTCATCTTATGACGCCCCTTTCACCCCTTTCCTCCAGCCTCATCTGGCTTTTATGGCCAGATTGGGGGGGGTGCCCCCTTTTACTTGTACCAAAGCATCCTTGGTTGGCAACTGATCTGTGTTATGGAGCTTTGTGACCATGAAGGAACCGCCTTCATCAAGTATATTCCACACACTGGACCGCAAGACGGAGAGAACGCTCTTGTTTTCAGGTCCTGTCGAAGTTTTGCCACAAGCATCCGGTCAGCCGCTGTGAGAACAGGCTGCTGACCCATAGCTGTCAACTTACAGATTTGAAAATAAGGGACCAGCAGGCTCGAAAATAAGGGACCAGCAGCCAAAATAAGGGATTTTCCTATTGTAAAGAGTTACATACATTGGTAGGATTGACAGATGCTGTCAATCCGGCATGAGGCAGTTGCGACGCCGCGGCGGCCGCTGAAGCACCGCCCTTCTGCGTCCCTCCCCATCCCCTCCTCTTCCTCCTCCCTCAGGCCGCCTCCTCAGCTGCCACCACCGCTGCCGCCTCCGGGCTCGCGGGCAAGAGTCTCTCTCCCTCCCCCCCCTTGGGCGGGGAAGGGCTGATGGAACTCCTCGCGCCAGGACGACGGCGCCAGTGCGCGCTCTCTTGCACGTGGCGGAGGACCCCGAGCTGCTGCTTCCCTCCTGAGCCGGGCGAGCATGAAACCCGGGAAATTTAAGGGACATCATCAATAAGGGACAGCAGTGGGACATGGCGCTGGGATAAGGGAGTTTCCCGCCAAATAAGAGACGGTTGACAGCTATGTGCTGACCCGATGGGCCGCAGGCCTGATTCAGCAAGCTTCTTCTGATGGCCTCTGACCCCTAACATGGCTTTCTCTCCCTCTCTCCCTGCAGTTCTTACACACCCAGGAGCCCTACTGCACGGCCCACCTGAACGACGCCTCCTCCGTGGCGCTCCTGGTGGTGGGCTTCACCCTCCTGGTGCCCCTCCTGGTCTTGGCGCTGGCTGCCTACTGCCGCCTGGCCCGCAGGCTCCAGCTGGGCTACTGCCTCGTCCCCTACAGCAAGGCCGTCTACAAGAACCTGCCCGCGTCCCATTACCACAGCTCCGGGTGCTGCTGCAGCCAGGATTTCGAGCCAGTGGAGAAAGTCTGGGTTTGAGGAGGGAGGGGGGCGGTTTGGGACCGGGAGTGGGTGGGATGGGTGGGGAGGGAGGGCACAGAACACCAGCGGCAAGATCCGGACGCGCAAGCTTGAGGGAACACACTTGTCTCAGCCTGGCATTAAAAGTGGGATACGTCGCCGCAGTGAGATGTGCAATGGGGCATCAGGCTCTCACCGAACACAGGACTGATGGAAAGGGAGAGGCGCAAAATCCCATCAGAGGCAAGGCTGTCCTTCCTGAATTGCAGTGGGATGTAGGGGACCCTTGCGGGTCCCTTTCCAACTCGGGTTCTGTGATTCTAAGGAAAGGGAGACGGCCAATTTCAGCATCAGTCCCAGTGTCTAGCCTTCATCAGAACATAAGCAGAGCCCTGCAGGTGGATCAGGCCCAAGGAAGTCCATCTCATTCTCACAGCGGCCACCCAGATGCCTGTGAGAAGCCAGGAAGCGGGAGGTGAGGCCAATGGCAGCCGTCTCCCCGTTTGCCTCCAAAGAACGGGAACGACCCTGTACAGAAAAACTGCAGAGGAAGAACCTTTGGCTCATAAGGAAAGACGGATGCAGACCCTCATTTCCCAGCGGCTTCCAGTATTAAAAGCCCTAAACACACCCGCAGAGAATTTGTAACATGGTTCATCTCTCCAGCTGCTGACGAGGAAAAACTGACAATTCACCCTGGAGGTGAAGGACTTTGCGACAGTGTGTTAGGGTGGAGTGGAGGTCCTCAGTTTCTATTCTCCCCTCAGCGGCCCTTCAGTTCACACAAACAGGGCTGCTGGAGAGTTGAAGGCCCATTGCAGAGTTTCCTACAGAGTGGGAAGAGCTCCACAAGCAAAGCTTTGCATTTAAAAAGTAAGGAATTAGCCCTTTCTATATATGAAAGGGTTCTCCTGCACAAAGGGGTGGGCAAGAATAGCTCTAGCAAGTAGTTTCTTTAACCCGTGGAACTCTCTGCTACCTGGGACATGTTTGCCTTTGGATTTCTGTGGTTGGACAAATGGGTGAAGATGGAAGCCAGGGATAATTTTTGCAGCAGTGTCAGGATACGAGTTCCAGAAAGGTTAGGGGCCCTACTGCCCTCTTCCTCGCATGCACACTAAGCCGCAGCCACCTTGAGCTCTTGCCAAGTTACATATAAGCACGCTGTTCAAGCGACACATTTATCGCGGGCGGGAATTATTCGGGCGAAACTCCTTTGTACGGTTTTTGTCAATGTGCAGACTACAACTTTGATACGAAGCTTTGAGTGGTTGTGTTCATTGTTATGGCTCTAACTTTCCTTGCACTTGGATGGTGGGTGGGGCTGGGGGCAAATTCACTGTGCGGAGGGATAGTCAACTCATAGAAAATGACTTGTTCTGAAGGAGCTCGGGATACGGCCATATTCCCTCCCCCCATCTAACCAGGCTCATGATGTAGATTTAAGTAACGATATTATTTGCAGCTGAACGACCATGATGGCTAAATCTACATTCGTGCTTTCAGACATGGGGCTGACAATTACCGTATTTTTCGCTCCATAAGGCGCACCGGACCATAAGGCACACCTAGTTTTTAGGGGGGGGGGAAATCAAGAAAAAAAATCCATCCCGCTGGCTGTCTTAGCTTTCTCTTTAGCCACGCGCAACCTCTCCAGCCGGGAGAGGCTGCATGCAGCTTTGGCAGAAGCAAAGACAGCGAGCAGGATGGATCCAGCTGGCATTCTTGGCTTTGTTTTTAGCCGTGGGGCTGGGGCGGGGGAAGAAGAGGTCTGGGAGCGGCGGCAAGGTTGCGAAGCCTTTGGAGCACAGCGCGAGTTCCCGCTGCGCTCCAAAGGCTTCAGGGATAGCCGCCTGAAGTCTTTGGAGCGCAGCGGGACCTCGCACTGCGCTCCAAAGGCTTCAGGTTCCTTTCGCTGAAGCCAGGAGAGTCTCTCCAGGCTTCAGCGAAAGCAATGTGTAGCCTCCGGAGCGCGACGGGAGCGCTCCCCCTGCGCTTCGGAGGCTTCGCGTTGCTATCGCTGAAGCCAAGGAGCCTGCATTCGCTCCACAGGACGCACACACATTTCCCCTTAATTTTTGGAGGGGAAAAAGTGCGTCCTATAGAGCGAAAAATACGGTACTGGAAAGGACGAGCAGTTTGCATGAGCCGTTTTTCTTTCGGGGAAGTCACACCCAGTACACAAGGTGTAGGAAGAGGCACTTGAACCGTATCACAGCAGAAACGGACCTTTCCATCACGCTTGCATTTGCAGCGCCTTAAGTCACAGGCTTGGCCAAGTACCGTTTTGCTCAGGGGTCCCCCTCCTCACCAACAGAACGGGAGAGAAACACCAGCCCCGTTCCCCTGCTTGCCCACTTTTTTCTTCCGGCAAGTTGTGAATTGAAATGAGAGAACGCAGGCATCTTGGGGGACTTTTTAGTTTAGAGAAAAGACCCCCCCCCTGCCCAACCTAGATGGCTTTGAAAGAGGATTGGGCAAATTCTTACACTGCCCCATGTCTTCTTTCTTCTTTGGCAACCCCTTGTAGCCGAGTAAGATTGTCTTCCATAAACACGGTTTTAACAATGAGTCCGTAAGTGACTGTGGAGGCCAATTCTGGATCCACACGTCCTTCCACAGTGGGGACATTGGTTTCTGGGTGGGAGCTGATCATGGTGTGGATTTGCCAAGCCTGCCTTCCTCTTAGCGCGTTTCTCCCTTGCGTCCCAAGTTCGAGTGTCTTCAAAGCCCGTGACACCTTTGGTCAAGGCTGTTCTCCAACTGGAGCGCTCACAGGCCAGTGTTTCCCAGTTGTCAATGTTTATACTACATTTTTTTAGACTTGCCTTGAGACAGTTGTTAAACCTCTTTTGTTGACTCACCAGAATTACGCTTTCCATTTTTAAGTTGGGAATAGAGCAGTTGCTTTGGAAGGCGATGATCAGGCATCCGCACAACATGACCAGTCCAACGACGTGGATGTTGAAGAATCATTGCTTCGACACTGGTGATCTTTGCTTCTTCCAGTACCTTGGCATTAGTTCGCCTGTCTTCCCAAGTGATGTGTAAAATTTTTCGGAGACACCATTGATGGAATCTTTCGAGGAGTTGGAGATGGCGTTTATAAGTGGTCCATGTTTCAGAAACATATAGTAAGGTTGGTAGTGCAATAGCTTTGTAAACAAGCATTTTGGTTTCCCTGCGAATGTCCCGGTCCTCAAACACTCTGCACTTCAGTCGGGAGAAAGCCGACTCCATCGAAAGACACCACTCTGTACCTAGCTTTGAACAGTGAGCTTTGGTGACAACAACCCCACCTCCCTAAAAACACACAAGGTAAATCCTGCAAGCCTGAAATCTACCCACCCTTTTCCTCGACCGCTGCTAATATCCATAAGACATGTCTGTTGTAGGGTTCCTGTTCCTATCACCAGCCCTGATTGCTGGCCATGCAGGCTCGGCCTGATGGGATTTTGCAGTCCAGCAACACCTGGAGGAAACCAGGTTCCCATTCCTGCTTTATTTATTTACTGCATTTAGGGGAGGAGGTGTTAGGGAAGGAGTACCTCTGGCGGGGGACATGTCCTGCTCCTTCTTGGGTGGTCTGTCCACCTCTGGTCCCCACCCTGCACTCAGCTCTTACCTGTGGCTCCTAGCAGCTGTCAACGTGTGACAGTGGCCACACCCTGTGAACGGCTTCCACTGGCCGGCTAAACCAGGTGAGGGGAGCCGATGGGTCTCAAACCCTCAGGGAATTATGGACTGCATGTGAAGGCAGGCTCTGGTGGCTTCTGCACCTGCTGTAGAAGGAAATGAGGAGCAGATGGGGCTCATCCACCTGGGAAGGTAGCTCATCTAGGAGAAGGAAAACTCTGATCCTAAACCCACGCTACCTGTGGGATGGCAGCTGGATGCTGCCTTGTGCCCAAGCTTGTGCCCAAGAAAGTCCTTTCAAGTGCTGCTGGTGAAGCAGTTTGATTTCACCCCTGGTGGTGCACTCCATTCTCTCTCAAGAAAGACGGGTGCCAATGTTTACATTTGCATCTGGTCACCTAGGCCATTTCAGCAGGGATGGAGTAACCGGTGGCACTTGGGATATCATTGAGACTCCATACACTTCGAGCCAGCAAGGCCAACAGGATGGGTGTTGCAGCCCTCACAAGATCCCTAGCTTCCTTCCATATAGAATGAAGTTTGAAATTGGGCTTTCCCACTCATGCCTGTTTTAACCCATGAGCATCCATTCCGTGGAGCTGAAACCAGGGTGGTGGGCTTTGAATTATGGTAACCTGGGTTCAGCTGAGATGGTACCTCTGGGACAATTGTTTCCCCCCTAGCCTCCATGAAATGACATTAATTGCAACTTATTGACGGATAATGGCTGCAAAAAGTGTTTGCTCGCTGAAACCTTGGTCACAAACACCTTATTCTCTGCCGAAGCACCTGTGCCACGAGACAGATATCCCAACAAGTGAAGCTTTCCCTGGCAGGGAGGGGAAACTGCCCTGGCTGAACTTCGGCCTGTTGTGCAGCTACCAGAGGGACATAGACAACCTGCGAAAAGGTTATCACTCTTGCCGTGGGGCTGGAGAGGGGAATATCCTGTTCCAGAACAGGATAAGGAAGAGTGGAGTCAGCCCCGGGCGCCAAGAGTCTCTTATGGAAACTCTGCGTTCTGGGGAGGAAGGAACCTCGGATAAGATAACACGGCTGCTGGCGTGGACAAGCTCCCCATTGTGATGTGGGAGCAAAGAGGAGCCAAAGAAGACAAGACCCCGGTCTATCTATAGATACCGTTTCCTGCACTGCTTTGCAGCTGATGGAACAGCCGCACGGGTCAGCTTGGGAGCAAATCCTGCTGCTTCTTCCCAGGGAACTGGTGGCAAAGGCCTATTAAAAAATGTCAGCCTCTGAGCTCAAGATGGCACCTTTTCAGATCCAGCTGGTAAATTAAACGCCCCTGTTGCCAGCAGGGCAGCAGAATGGGTTCTGCAGTGCAGAATGCAATCTTGAGGGCTGGACTCTACCTGCAGCGATGGCGCCATTCCTGTTTCCAGCCCTCGTGGTTTGAAAGAATATTGGTGGCGTGTGGGGTGGGGAATACATAAGAGAAATTTTCAGAAGCTGAAGGCGGAGTTCAGTTGCCAAGGGATAGTGGATTCAGTGCTCTATCGCCCTGGCGTCCTCATCTAACAAAGGCAGAATCTTGCAAATAAGTCATGCAAGTTACAAAAGGCATTTTTTCTTGTCCAAGTGGTGTTTTTTAAAACAACAACAAAGAAATAAGCAGAGCTGCTATTATTCTACAGCCCTCTTGAAAATGAGCTTATAGCAGCTGAAATACATTTTTCCTAGGGACTTCTTTGTAGAATTTAATGTTATATTTGCTGCCATTTTGGGGTGGGCTTTGCCCCTGCTGTTCACAACACTGGTGAGTTCTGTGCTTTTGCTTTCAAAGGGAAAGTGGTGGTGGTGAAACCCCAGATCTAGGCAGCTGCAGAGGCACTGAATGTAAGCTGCTGTTTTTAGCTGTATTTTGAAATCTCATTGGAGCCTCTGCTGGTTCTCCATATTGAGATGAAAATATGTGATGGGTATCTGTTCCTGTGCTGTTTAGCTCTCTCCCCCTGCTCCCACCCTGCAAATCAGAGAACCGTAGAGTTGGAAGAGACCCTCTGCAATGCAGGAATCTCAACTAAAGCACCTGAACTTGCCAGCCGGCTGATACCGGGGACCTTAGGGGGAGGGTAATAAATAAATCCACCATTATCATCATCAGTGGGGAAGACCAAACAGAACTCCCCAGGATTCAGCAGGCCACAGAGGTAGCAGCCAAGGTCTGCCCGTGGCCCCCACGAGGTCCAAGCGTTACAAGAAAACAAACCCACAATAATTCAGAACAGCAATGGGATTCTTTTCCAGATTTAACAAACATTTGACAAACGCAAACATTAAGTCCACCCCCTTTCCAAGTCCTGGAGATGGGGGGGGGGGTGTCCTGTTTCACAGTGCATGCTCTGGTCCAGTCCAGCTTTGCCAGGAAAGCTTCATTCCCTGGCAACGGTGAAAACCGGGGTCTAGCGGAAGGGAGGAGAAAGGTCTCTTGCCCTGCAGCAAACTGTATCCCTTCCCCGCATCCCCCCCACCAAAGTTCGGTCAAACGTTGGAGGCCTGCTGCCCTCTGGCGGTGCATCAGAGGTACTGCAAGGAGGCCAGGCTCTCCAGCTCCACCTCGATGGAGACAATGTGATGTCCTGGAACCATGGCCAGACCCAAGACTCTGGGCTCTCCGGCGGAGAAGGAGTCTGCAGAGCAAAGGAGGGAGAGGGTGAGAAGGAGGGTCCCGTCTGCTCCTAATTCAGCCTTGGGCCCTCCAGAGGCTTGGGGCTGCAGCTCTCAAGGTGCTGTCTGGCACCGATGGGAGTTGTAGTTCCAAGCGCCTTGAGGGCCCCAGGTTGGCAAAGGCTGTCCTCATCTCCTGGGTGCTTAAAGGCTCCCTCCAAAGAACACAGGGGCGTCCATCCCCCAGGCACATGCCCCTCTCCTCTTCAAGAGAGGTAAAGGTAAAGGTACCCCTGACCGTTAGGTCCAGCCGCAGATGACTCTGGGGTTGCGGCGCTCGTCTCGCTTTATTGGCCGAGGGAGCCGGAGTACAGCTTCTGGGTCATATGGCCAGCATGACTAAGCCGCTTCTGGCGAACCAGAGCAGCGCACGGAAACGCCGTTTACCTTCCCACCAGAGCGGTACCTATTTATCCCTCTTCAAGAAGCCCCCTTGAAATTCTGTCTTGCCAGGAGAGCTGCTAAGCCCCACCAACCCTCTCTTGCCCCCAACCTAATTCTTTGCTATTTGTACTTAAATCTTTTTTTTCTGTTTCACTCCGCTATTGCATCAGTTTTTCCTCAATCGCCACAATCAGCTTACAAGCAAAAACACATGGAAAGCATTAAACAGGAAATGAATAAAGAAAGAAAGATGGTGGGGCGATGGTGGAGACCCCAGGTGAGAACTAACCTGTGGGCTTGAGGTACTCCTGGGCGGAGCCGAGGATCACGTTGCAGTCTCGGTCAGTGCACAGGAAGCAGCCCACCAGGGTCCGCCCGTCCGTCATTCGGATGCGCATGCTCTTGTTGAGGAGGTTCTCCAGCTTCCGGCGGGCATGCAGGTATGGCGTGTCAGCCTTTTCCTCACCGGAGTCCTGGCAGAAACGTTCAAAGGGTTAGTCTTCGCAGGCCAGAGGGATCTTTCCATAATACTTCGTAAGAAGAAATGCATTAGGGTATCTTTCCCTCCCACTCCCAGGTCCTGTTTTTTCACTTTCTAGAGAGAGACCAAGCCTCCAGTCCTCATGGTGGCAAATGGGCAATGCTTGGGGAAGTCTCTCTTGGGTAGGCTCTAGAATGCAAATTTGTGGTGGTGGTGGTGTTTTAATATCTCAGAATCTGTTCATGCCCCGTGGTGGGGGTTCACTGAGAGCCAGTGTGGTGTAGTGGTTAAGAGCGATAGACTCGTAATCTGGGGAACCGGGTTCGCGTCTCCGCTCCTCCACATGCAGCTGCTGGGTGACCTTGGGCCAGTCACACTTCTCTGAAGTCTCTTAGCCTCACTCACCTCACAGAGTGTTTGTTGTGGGGGAGGAAGGGAAAGGAGAATGTTAGCCGCTTTGAGACTCCTTAAAGGGAGTGAAAGGTGGGATATCAAATCCAAACTCCTCCTCTTCTTCTTCTTCATTTACACAGGGCTTTTAAATTTGCTATAAGAGGGCCTTCTCAGTGGCTGCTTCCAGATTTTGGAGCTCCCTTCCTAGAGAGGCTGGACCAGCTCCCTCTTTGCTACGTGAAGATCGTTTTATTCCAACAGGCTTTTTGGGAACTGTTTTTAAGGAAAGAGCTTTTAATAGTGCTGTGCTGTTTTTACTATCTGAATTTTAATGAACTTTTAAAATATTGTCTTGATTCTATTATAGTTTAATTACTTTTAAAATATTGCCATTGTTTCTAGCTTGTCATATTTTATCCTTGTGGTCTTAATTTTTGTAAGCTTCCTTGAGTCCAGGTCTGGGGGAGAAAGCTGGATGATGATGATGATGATGACTGCATTACCATTTCCTTCTTCTCCCCTTACATGATTGACAGTCAAGTGCGTTAATATTTTCCCAATTATCTAGAATGGTAAGTCAGCTGAGAAGTGATAGAGGAGGTGTTAGAATTTTCATGAAACAGGTGTCATGTTTTCTCTTGTGAACATCACAAAATTTGCTTATTTTATATGCCAACACCCTACAAAACACACACAGCAATTTATGTAGAGCCTTAACCTGTTTGCTCACCCTCTATCTAGTGCTTGATGGAGATAGTTCTTTCATGGTCTCTGTTCACAAAGCTACATAATGTGGATTAGTTGCCAACCAATAATATTTTATTATGAGTTCCTTTCAGTATTCACAGTCAATAAGATTTGTTATAGAGTAGAAAAGAGGGCATCTTCTCCAAATCCAACCATAAAAGATTTACAAAACAGTTGAGAGGGTACTGATGAAAACCAAAAAAGGGTTCACTCCAGAACAGGAAAACTCTGTGTGAGCAGCTGGCAGGGCCCATGTTCAAGCCAACAAAGGCTACCCACATTCATAAGAACATAAGGAGAAAATGCTGGATCAGGCCAGGGGCCCACCTAGTCCAGCATCCTGTTCTCAACCAGGTGCCCCAGAGGGAAATCAGGAAGCAAGATTTGAGCACAAGAGCCACTCATAATAAATACATATTATCCTTCTACCCCGACCCACCCACCAGTGGCCTCTCCCCTCACTTTACTTTTTATTTATTTGTTACAATTTTAACCCTGCCTTTCCTCCAAAGGGGGCACATATGCTGCTGCTCCTGCCTGACCCACTCTTCATTTAATCCCCACAAGAGCCTTGTGAGGTGGGGGGGGAGCCGAGAGGCAGCGCCTGACCTGCAAGGTGGACCTTGAGCTGCATGGGGGAAAATGTGGCATAAAATTGTGATGAAATACATACAGTGGTACCTCGGGTTAAGTACTTAATTCGTTCCGGAGGTCTGTTCTTAACCTGAAACTGTTCTTAACCTGAAGCACCACTTTGGCTAATGGGGCCTTCTGCTGCCGCCGCACGATTTCTGTTCTCATCCTGAAGCAAAGTTCTTAACCTGAAGCACTATTTCTGGGTTAGCGGAGTCTGTAACCTGAAGCGTATGTAACCTGAGGTATCACTGTACATAAATAAGGCCACTAGTGAGGGGGGGGGGATTTGAACCCTGGTCCCTCCCATCTCCTATCGCCCCCCCCCACACACAAAAAAAAGCCACTTAACCACCACACCATACTAGGCCCTTCCAGCCTAAATTTGTTTTTTGGGGGTGTCTTATTATGCCCCCACTCCCAATTACACCCATTTCCCATCCAATGTACTTACCCTCTCTACCCCCAGGGTACCACCTTCTCCTCCCCTACTTGAGCACCCCACCCCGTTATGTCCCCCCCCTTTCTCATATCTGTAGGCCTCCCCCCTGGGCTCCTCACCCCAGGACTGGGACTGTTTCCGCAGCCATTCTCCTCTCCCCTCTGCTGCTGCAACGGCTCTGGAAGGGCAGTGGCCGCCATCTTGACCCTCCCGCCGGCAGAGGGACTACAGCTCCCAGCAGGCCGCTCGGCTCCCAGCAGGCTCTGCGCGCGCTCCCTCCGCCTTGCGCCCGTCCTCTCGGCCCAGACTACGTTTCCCGTCAGGCGCTGCGGCGGCTTCTCGTTGCCATGGCAGCGAGGGACGCGGCCTACCGCTCTTCCTCTGGCTCCTCCCGGCGATGGACGTTTACCGGCCGCGCTATTACACCCCGAAGGAGGTGGAGGTGCACAACCGGCCCTGGGACCTCTGGGTCTCCTACATGGGGCGGGTCTATGACCTCAGCCCCCTGGCCGAGGCCTACAAGGGTAACGCAGGCAGCCTCTCGCTCTTCCCTATGGCGGCCCCGGGGCAGCCGGCAGATTTCCCCCCACCCAAATAAGTGGTGGGGGGCGATGAGTGTTCAGACCCCTGGGCTCTCACTTCTGTCGTCTCCCCCATGCTTTTTAATATCTATATGAAGCCGCTGGGAGAGACCATCAGGGGGTTTGGGCTGGGTGTCCATCAGTACAGTGGTACCTCGGGTTAAGTACTTAATTCGTTCCGGGGGTCCGATCATAACCTGAAACTGTTCTTAACCTGTTGATAATTGGTTAAAGTATAAAGATGTAAATTTGTTTAAACATTGAGTTAAATTCAAAAAAAAAAAGAGGGGTAAGGATTTGCTGAATTAATGATGTGATTGGGAATACCAAAAAGGGAGGTGTGAGGAGGTCAAAGAAACAAGCGAATGAGAATTCTGAAAAATGTGAAAAATTGTTTTGTTTTTTATTATTATTATTTTTGTGTGTGTGTTGTTATGTGTTTTAGTCATTTATTGTTGTATTTTTCGTAATTTTTTCTTTTTGTATGTTCTTTTTTGTTATGACTCTTCTGTTTTGTTTCTTAAAAAATCTTAATAAATATCTTATTAAAAAAAATATGAAACTGTTCTTAACCTGAAGCACCACTTTAGCTAATGGGGCCTCCTGCCGCTGCCGCGCCGCCGGAGCACGATTTCTGTTCTCATCCTGAAGCAAAGTTCTTAACCTGAAGCACTATTTCTGGGTTAGTGGAGTCTGTAACCTGAAGCGTATGTAACCTGAAGCGTCTGTAACCCGAGGTACCACTGTATGTAGATGACACCCAGCTCTACCTCTCTTTTAAATCAGAATTAGTGAAGGCGGTGAAGGTCCTGTGTGAGTGCCTGGAGGATGGATGGCGGCTAACAGTTTAAGGTTGAATCCTGACAAGACAGAAGTGCTGTTTTGTTGGGACAGGAGGCGGGCAGGTGTGGGGGACTCCCTGGTCCTGAATGGGGCAACTGTACCCCCGAAGGACCAGGTGCTCAGCCCGGGGGTCATTTTGGACTTACAGCTGTCCATGGAGGCGCAGGTCAATTCTGTGTCCAGGGCAGCTGTCTACCAGCTCCATCTGGTACACAGGCTGAGACCCTCCCTGCCTGCAGACTGTCTCGCCAGAGTGGTGCATGCTCTAGTTATCTCCCGCTTGGACTACTGCAATGTGCTCTACGTGGGGCTACCTTTGAAGGTGACCTGGAAACTGCAATTAATCCAGAATGCAGCAGCCAGACTGGTGACTGGGGGCGGCCGCTGGGACCGCATAACACCGGTCCGGAGAGATCTGCATTGGCTCCCAGTATGTTTCCGAGCACAATTCAAAGTGTTGGTGCTGACCTTGAAAGCCCTAAACGGCCTTGGTCCTGTATACCTGAAGGAGCGTCTCCACCCCCATCATTCTGCCCGGACACTGAGGTCCAGCTCCGAGGGCCTTCTCGGTAGTGGTGCCCACCTTGTGGAACGCCCTCCCTTCAGATGTGAAAGAAATGAGCAGCTATCTTCTCTTTAAAAGACATCTGAAGGCAGCCCTGTTTAGGGAAGTTTTTAATATTTAATGCTGTATTGTTTTTAACACTTGATTGGAAGCCGCCCAGAGTGGCTGGGGGAACTCAGCCAGATGGGCGGGGTATAAATAATAAATTATTATTATTATTATTATTATTGGGGGGCGGGGGGGTCTGAGGGAATGCTGAATGCACAACAGAAGACGTCCCTCGGGGGTGGCAAATCCAGGGTCTGCCGGCCAATAGGGCTAAAGGGGAGCCTCCATGTTCAGTGGCAATCTACCGTCTCCAGGCAAACCTCACAAGACGCCACGAGGGAGGTGGGGCCGCTGCCTTCCCCAGGAGGGTGCCTCATTTGGGCCACTGCTGGGAAAGAGGGTGCTTGGCTAGGGTGCCTAATCCAGCAAGAGGGCTCTTCCCTTACGTTTATGGTGTGAGTTGTTTTCCCACGCACCTGCTGCTGCATCGCATTCGCAGGCCTTGTGTCCTGCTTTTCCTCCCTGCCTCCTGTGTTGCGATCCCAAATGTGGCCCGCTTTGTTTTTCTCTAATTTGGAAAATAGCACATTCTTTACAAGGTCCTCTCCAGCTTTTTTTTGTTTTTATTTAAAGCACTGGTGGGCGACCTGAGGCCTTGGGAGGCAAATGTGGCCCTCAAGGCCTCTATATTTGGCCCCTGGAATTCTCCCCAGGCCACGCCCCTCACTGGCCTCGGTTCGCAACCTCCTTGAGTGCTTTTGCCTGGCTGGAACGTGTCCTTGAACTCCAACAAAGCCTCTTCCCTTGGGCAAAACTAGGTTTTATTTAACCCAGGTCAAAAACCCAGTTTGACACCTCCCCCCCCCCCCAATTTGTGTACACACACATACAGGCTGGGAGCCTCATTGGTGCCCCTCTAGAGGCTTCACCCAGGGCAAAATAGCCAGCTAGCGGGGCCCCCCCATAGCTACGGCTCTGCCTCTTCCTTCCCTGGATAGAGGTGTGTAGGTCTCTCTCTCTCTCTCTCTGTGTGTGTGTGTGTGTGTGTGAGAGAGAGAGAGAGAGAGAGAGAGAGAGAGAGAGTGTACACATGCATTATGCCACTCACTTTTGCCTCTGGCCCCATTCATCACTGACCTATGACACTCTTGAGGTTTCCCACAAGGAAGCGTGCTCCTTTGGCTAAAAATAAAAGGGCTCCCTGCTCCTTATAGGAAAGACTCCTCTCTATTGGAGACTGTGAAGAAAGACTACCAGTCAAACAAGATAATACAGGGCTAGCTAGAGCACTGGTGTGACTCAAGGATGGGCAAGTTTCACATGTATCTTATTCTGTATTCTCTGCCTGTCCAGGTGATCTTTTATTGAAGCCTATCCTAGAAGCAGCGGGGAAAGACATTACCCACTGGTTCAACCCCAAAACCAAAGACGTGAGTACCTGTAGCTCTTGGCGCTCAGGGCAACTGAGGGCAGAGATCTTGGCTGAGTGGAAAACTCTTGGAAAATCAGAGTTTTGTTTTACTTTTACAGAATGTTGATGCTTTTCTCCATAGGAGTGTTGCTGGTCATTTATTGTTGTAGTTTTTGTTAAAAATTGGTATACTGCCCTTCATCCACAGATCTCAGGGCAGTTCACAACATAAAAATGTAATATAACTACCAGACTTTTAATATAAAATGTAATATAACTACCAGACTTTTAGAAGACATCTGAAGGCATCCCTGTTTAGGGAAGCTTTTAATGTTTGATGCATTACTGCAATACAATATAGTTATAGAATACAATACAGTGGTACCTCAGGTTAAGTACTTAATTCGTTCCGGAAGTCTGTACTTAACCTGAAACTGTTCCTAACCTGAAGCACCACTTTAGCTAATGGGGCCTCCTGCTGCTGCCACGCCGCTGGAGCACGATTTCTGTTCTCATCCTGAAGCACTATTTCTGGGTTAGCGGAGTCTGTAACCTGAAGCGTATGCAACCTGAAGCGTATGTAACCCAAGGTACCACTGTACATGATAAAATACATGATAAAAGCAAGAACAACAAACCAATACCCCCTTTTCTTCCCACAAACACATTAAAAGGGGCATAGGATTTTAATTCTCATCCCAGGCTTCCCCAGCTGACTCCTTTGCCTCCGTCTACCCCATTCTCTGGACTGCTATTGGTCCTGCAGATTTTTGTGCTGTTTGCAAAGCTTGCGCAATGTCCTACTTCTGGTGGCCTATGTGTACAGATGTGCACTGCTGCACTATGACAGTCTTCGCTAACCTGGTGCCTTACATATGCTTTGATGGGGAGTTGTTGGCCAAAACTTATCATGGGCACCATGTTGGCGAAGGCCGCAGCACTAGAAGGAAATGTTGCCAGGGGCAGGATGCTAAAACCACAGTGAGGGAGAAACATGTGCCCACTCCACAATTTAACCAGTGTCCTACATACATATTTCTCAGTTCTTTGTAAGTTTATTCCTATCTTCACAGTCACAGATGTGATTTGTTACATCTTTTATTATTTCCCCTGCATAATTTTCCACCATCCTTCCTCAGAAAATTGATTTCCCTGCTTTTAGACTTTTCTCTTAAGGACTCATTTGTATCATTACTTGTTTGTTAACAATTTTCTTGACTTGCTGTCCCTAACAGAATACATTTGAAAGACTCTGTGTTAGGTCCTGAAGGGCAGAGTAAAAAGGAGCAAACATTTCCATCACTGCAAACGCCAAAATAATTGTTTCTGGAATCCCATTTTGGGGCATATTCTGTTTGTCGTGCATGTTGAATCCTCTTATCTCCATGTATCAACCTGTCCCATTTGTAAAGATCCTTAGGAGAGGTGCTTCTTGAGGTCCCCCAGCCAGGAATGGCATATTATGTAGTAACATATTGTACTTTCCTTTTGGTGCCAACTTAAAATGTATCTGTTTTCCCTGGCATTTACATGATGTGAAATCTGGAACTGCCCACATTTTAAAAAGCTTTTTCAGTATGAAATTTATATTGGTTGTTTTAAGTGATCTTTTTGCCTGCTCCTGAGTTTATGGTGTGTATGGGATGGCTGCAACTTGCTCTCCCAGGGTTTGGCAACAATGGTGGGATAGAAGTTTACCAAAGAAAGAAAGAAAGTCTTATTTGAAGCCACTCCCCTCTTAACTGAGAAAGGCCCTGATTTCCCTCCTTCCAGATACAGACACACATTAACCCTCTAACAGGATGCCTTAAGTACTACACCCCGCAAGGTCGCTTTGTGCACATCCCACCTCCTCTGCCTCGTACAGACTGGGCCAATGACTTTGGCTTGCCCTGGTGGAGAGATGGCAACTACGAGGTGGGCATCTTGTCTGCCAAAACCAGACGCATACGGATCATCAACACTCTGACCTCTCAGGAACATACCCTTGAGGTGAGTCCTGTCCCACCTTCGCAAAGGTAGGATTTAAGAAAGAAAAAACACCCAAGATGTTATTGGCAATTGTCCCTCTTCCTTTGCTAATGTTCCTCTGATGGGACAGTGTTGTGGACCTCGATTCTGCCCAGCTGAAGGGAACCACTTGGTTTTCAGATGCTTTTGGACCTCCTGTGATTCCACCCATGGATGTAGCATGGTGCTCTCCGCAGGTCTGTGCAGAGGAATCCATGTGGGAGATCCTTCGGCGGTACTTGCCCTACAACGCCCATGCGGCCAGCTATACGTGGAAATATGAACGCGTTAACCTAGACATGGATAAGAACCTGCAGCAGAACAACATTCCGGATGAGGACGAGGAATTCTACAATCTCTACATGGACGCTGATGCCTTCACCCCAGCCATCCTGCTCTACTTCAACGATGACCTCACTGAGCTCTAGGTAACCCCCAAATGGAGAAGGAACTGGTCCCATCTCCAGCCATGCTGCCCCCCACCCCCACCCCAGCAGCCCCTCATCTAGCTTGCTTATTTATAAGAATGTTTATAAACCACCAACTCGTTTAAAAATGCATCATGTGCAATAAAATCTTTCAAATGCCATAAAATTCTAAAATCATAAGATGCAGAACAAATGACCAACACTGAGTCGAATTAGTTCTCTAAGAAGGCTTGGTTAAACCAGAACAGCAGGGAAAACAAGCTTCCTCCATCTTCTCAAGGGGCTGTCACATGGAAGATGACGCAAGCTTGTTTTCTCCTGCTCCAGAGGGTAGGACTTGAACCAATTGATTCAAGTTGCAAAAACAAAATTCCAGCTCAACACCAGGAAGAACTTTCTGACAGTAAGAGCCGTTCGACAGTGGAATGGTCTCCCTCGGGAGGTGGTGGGCTCTTCTTCCTTAGAGGTTTTTTAAGCAGAAGTTGGATGACCATCTGTCATGGATGCTTTAATTGAGAGTCCTGCATTGCAGGGGCTGGACTAGATGACCCTTGGGGTCCCTTCCAACTCTACAGTTCTATTTTAGATACTTGCCTGATTTCGATAGCTCCAAAATATATTCATTTATCTGATTTATGCTTCACCTTTCCTCCAGAGAGCTCCAGGTAGCATGCATGGCTTTTCCCTCCCCATTTTATCCTCACAATAGCCCTGTGAGGTTGGTTAGACTAAACAGCAGGGACTGTCCCAAAGTCACTCTGTGAGCTTTCCTGGTTGAGTTGGGATTTGAACCCTGGGCTCCCAGGTCCCAGTTGGGTTGGGCAATATCTGATTTTCAGCATCTGAATATATCACTGTTGCAGGAAAATCCGAGGGCTCCCTTGGACAAAACAAAGACACCAACCAGGATAACTTGGAGCAAAACAGCAGCCTGTAGGCTTGGCCTTTATTGAACTGATGCATCAGGGTGTTCCCCTCACTTGCAGGAGAGAGGAAAGACCCAGAAAAATAGTGTGCCAGGTCTTATAAAAACTTTTGAAATTCCCCTCCTCTAGGTCAAGCCCACCCCCAGAAACATCATGCATACATTACAGAAAGGAGGGGTTGAGGGAGGAGTTGGTGGTAACCTGAGTGTCTTGTCACCTGGCTGGTTCCTCCTTTCCCCCCCACCCCATGAGTCACTTCCAGGAGACAAAGGGGAGTTTGCAGTTTCCTGGCCCCTGAGGGAAGATCTGATCATTGTCCTTTGTTTCAGTCCATGCTGAATCCACTCCCATATGCAAGTTCTTTGTGATTTTGATTGTCTTCTGTCTGGGATCATCTGGGCAGGGCTCCTGCAGATGTGCTGAGATGTGCTGAGATGGTGGAGGGATTATGGCTGACCAGGAATAAGTCACCCCCCTTTGCTAGTTCCTGCCATATGGAGTAAAATAAAAATGGAACAGTGCAAATCCAATGTATGGTTGATTTTCTATGAATTTATATCAGAAATGTGGCATATGTAGTGTGTGTGTGTGTGTGTGTGTGTGAAGTTTGTACAAACAGAATGATTGGGGTGGGGGGGTTCCTGCAACATCACCAACTAAGCATCTTGATATAGCGATAAATCACAATGTCCAAAATAAAGATGCAGCTACGTAGAGGTGTTGGCTGGCTTCACGTTTTTCCTGCATTGTGATTTTTGCCAGGGCCTGCTCTTGTGATTCGCTGTCCCCGGCATGCGGCAGAGGTTGCAGGAATCGAGAGAAGCATTGTCTGGCTTCACAGATTTTCCCACACTGTGATTTTTGCATAGCACACACATTCCCTTACAACTCGTTAAGGCTGCTTCGTTACTCAGATGGGAGACTTACTGGGATACTGAGGAAAGAACCCTGGGAGGAGGGTGAATAGTGGAAGGAGTCTACATTTGGGGACAGCAGGGTTGTCGCCCTTCCTCTGCTAAAAAACCTTTTGAACGAATCTGTGAGAGCTTCAGTAAACGGGTTTCTCAGTCAGAAGAACACCCCCAGATTCTGTGTTTGCAAAGAGGGCACACCCTGCTTTCCCTCCATTGATCAGGAAGGCGTTTCCTCTCAGCCCACCTTGGAACTGGTTACCCAGAAGTCAGCAACAGAGATGGAAAATGGCGTTTGTGAAAATTCACTCTAGACTTGAGATGACGAAGCTCCTGTATTTCAGGGAAGCTTTCTGGATAGGAGGTGCCACAGAAAAATTGAAGCCTTTTATACAAAGCAGACATATTGCTAATATTGAGGGAGAAACGGGAACCTGAGAGTCAACATGGGCTTGATCCAGTATGAGGCCTGTACAAGGGCACTCTTGGGCCAGTTGTCCCACGTGCCTGGAGTTTGGTATTTGCTGGAAATGAAGGTGTACCAAAAAACGATAATTTCACATGAATGGACTCCTGGAAAAGGATTTCACCAACCTAGACTTAGGAGCAGTTTAGGACGTAGCCACTAGATGTCAGCAGTGGCGCATCAAGCAGCCATTTTGAGGTCTGTACCGCAACCCTTGAAATGGTTTTAAATATAGAATAATGACTCTAACATTCAGTGGTTGATTATTCTGCAGGGTCATAGCCAATGGGAGAAGCACTGCTGCTGCTTTTCCCTTTTCATTTGGAGCAGGACACATGCACCCCCACTCGCCTTTCCCCACAGCCTTTTGAAATTCAAACTTTGTTATTAAGCTTACTAACATCCTCTGGCTGGGTTTTTTTAAAATTTGTTTTCGTTAAAGATTTTCTTGGTTTACAAAAATACATGCCTTGTCTCTTTTTTCAGATTGTGCAGTCTTCCTTACAAATCAGTTACATTTGTTGTGAGACATTACTGATGGGGAAGAAGAGGGGCAAGAGGAGGGGTGGTGTGGTGAGGCTTATATTATTTTGTATAGTGTATGTGTGGCATTTTGGTCCAGCATTCATTGGCCCAAATTCATTCTTTCTATTTTTCTATTGCATTTCCTTGGTAGTGAGAGGTATTGGGGGGCAGGGTGTGGTTGGTTGTCTGTGGTTGTCTGCAGTGGGGTTTGTTTGCATTTGTGAGATGGGGAGGGCCTGTTGGGTCATGTAAGCATCCTCTGGCTATTGAGACTCTGGGGAGTCCTGGGCTCAAATCCCCACTCAGCTATGAAGCTCAGGGTGACCTTAGGTCAATTGTTTTATCTCAGCCTAACCTACACCATAAGGGACGCGGGTGGCGCTGTGGGTGAAACCTCAGCGCCTAGGACTTGCCGATCGCATGGTCGGCAGTTCGAATCCCCGCGGCGGGGTGCGCTCCCGTTGCTCGGTCCCAGTCCTTACATAGGTTCCCTATCGGTAGGAGAAAATAACAGAGGCCAACCAGAGAATATTGAGAAGCAAAGCAGCTAGTAAGCCTGATCTTTATTGATCTGTTGCAACAGGGTGCTCCCCTCACACGCAGGAAAGGAGGAGGACCCAGAAAAATGGCGTGCAAGGCCTTATAAAGGCTTTTGAAATTGCCACCCTGTAGATCAAGACCAAGGGGACGCGGGTGGCGCTGTGGGTAAAACCTCAGCGCCTAGGACTTGCCGATCGCATGATTTGCGGTTCGAATCCCCGCGGCGGTGTGTGCTCCCATCGTTCGGTCCCAGCGCCTGCCAACCTGGCAGTTCGAAAGCACCCCCGGGTGCAAGTAGATAAATAGGGACCGCTTACCAGCGGGAAGGTAAACGGCATTCCGTGTGCTGCGCTGGCTCGCCAGATGCAGCTTGTCACGCTGGCCACGTGACCCGGAAGTGTCTGCAGACAGCGCTGGCTCCCGGCCTATAGAGTGAGATGGGCGCACAACCCTAGAGTCTGGCAAGACTGGCCCGTACGGGCAGGGGTACCTTTACCTTTACCTTTAACCTACACCACAGGGTTGTTGTGAAGATTATAGCAGTAGAACCATGTAAAGTCACATTGGGCTCCCTGGAGGCCAGGCATGATAACAATGTAATAAATAAAACACAGACTCTGCAGTAGTCTTTGCCAACCCAGTGCCCTCCAGATGTGTTCGGCTGCAGCTTCCATCGGCCCCAGCCAGAATGTGCTAGCTAAGACTGATGGGAATTGTAGTCCAAAACATCTGGAGAGTACCAGGTTGGCAATGCGAATGTAGAGTCGATACCTTTATTATGGCACAAAAAGGAGACTAATTGCAATTCCAGCATCTTCTATAATACTGCAGCATTAGTTGGGGTAAATGGCCAAAATTCTCCTCTCCCACAAATCTGGAAACACTGTGGTTTGGGGTCAAATGATTTAATATGTTGAGGGAGCCAATACCTAATATCAGTACCCTGGTTATCAGAGCCAAACATGGTTACAAACTTTGGAGCTCAGAATTCATACACAGACAGCACAATCCCGTATGTGTTTACACAGAAGAAAGTCTCTTTAGGATTGCAGGAGAAATCTGCTTTGTCATCCTGCAGATACAAAAGAAACCTGTTTTTTTTAGAGAAGCTAAATCTGTATTCACATGTGCTAATGGAAAAATGATTTCTGTTCCCAGAATGTCCACTTTTCTCATATATAGAAGTTGGGAAGATAGTGACCCTTCTCTCAGCTGAGAATATGATTTTTCTCCCTTTCTGACGCCTCCATAATTGCCACCAAGCAACACAATTTGTGTTTTTTTTCTCTCATGTGGAAAAGAAGTCTCAAGTTACTTAACCGTTTTTTAAAAGACAGTTCTTCAGCTTTGAAAAGACAGAATTTAAAATGCAGGTAATTGCTAAAAGAATTCCCAGCTCATCCAGATCCCCTAAGTGCTTCTTCTAGTCAAGAAGGTGTTATGTTGCTTCTGAAGTACTCTTTGTCAGACCTCTGAAGGAGATGACGTTTTTTTGGGAAGCAGCCACTCTGGACACCTCTATCCCTTTATGTGCTTTTGCTGTTCAAGCATGCTGCGTCAAGGTTGCTAATCAAAAAATAGTTCTTAGCTAATTGTTGAGAACTGGATGGAACACACACACAGAGAAAAGGAAATATCAAACACCAGTCCTGGAATATGGGGGTAGGAACATCTGTGGATCATGCGGGGACATCCAGTGCGGCAGAAAAGGAAGCGCTTAGAGCTGAGTCAAGCTAGACTCGGGGGATCAGGGAGGCCTGTGGTGAGCCATAACCCCTCCAGTGAGTGCACTTGTGTGATAATTGCTTTGGTGGGAGAGACAGTAACAGCTGGGCTCCCTGCTTGCTAACCTGTGTCTGTAGGCAAAGTGATGGTGGTGCTGTGTGTGTGTGTTGCTGGGAGATCTTGCTTTAGAAGAAGAGCATGACAGAACTCAGGGGAGGCTATTGAAAAAGCAAACCCAGCCTCTCAGCTTCTAAAGGCCACAGCCTACCCAGTCTCAGATACTTGGGAACGCTTGCTTAGTGCTGGAGGCCTATCAGAAATGGAAGAACCATAGATGATTCCTATGCTTAGCACAAAAGAAATGTAAGGAATTCACCGGCTTCCAATTTGCTACGTATATAAAGCCCCAAACAGTTTACCTGTGAGATCACCTTCTATGTCCACACGACTGCTTGGATCAGCAGAACTGGCACTGTTACAGGTGCCACACAATATTTGTTCCACATCTGTAAGAAATGGATCTTTTAGTTGGCAGCACCCACAATTTGGAACTTCCTGCCAATTTATTGTGCTCTTTTTTTCTTCAGCTAAAAACATTTTTTGATAGAAAGGTCTACCCAGATACATTGAATTTTGATATGTTTTCAGTTTAGCACTGATTTAAATGTTTTAAATAGTTGTTTTTAATGGTTTTAACCAATAATTTTACTGTTTTATTCTTTTTGTAAACCGCATTGAGGTTTTTTACAATCAAGTGGGGTGTGATTTTTTTGAAATAAATAAAAGACCGTTTCCTTAGAAATTTGCATACCGAGCCAGAATAATTTAAAGTGTACTTTGAGCCAAATAAGCATTAAACACACCAACCCCAAATACATTATGCAGAAGCAGGTTCTACTGCTATCAGTGCAGCTTCCTTTCATATGATGTATTTATGATTGGGATCTCCATCCCTCTGAAGACTGATTAATTTCTTGTAGTGTGTTTTCAAAAGCCTTCCTCCTGTTGCTATCCTAAGATGTTCACAACAATAAATTTCACTTAGAAACCAGGAAACAGGAACTTGCAAATCCATACAGATATTTTAGATATATACATACAACCCCAGAGGGGGCATTAAAACAGAGCAACCGCCCCCACCCCACCCTTACTGTAAGAAAATAGCATTGGACCCAAATACGGCGCAGAATACAGAGGGAAGTTTCACATTTTGGGGTTTCCTTTGGGAAGTTAATTTTATCATTTAGAATATGTTGGGGGTATTAAAAGGAAAAGCACAGTTTGCAAGGGAGGATGAACCAAAGACTGACAGGTGTCAGAAAGGAGAGGTTAGAGGAAGGCTAACAGGAAGGAAACTAACCTTGGATTTTGCACAGTGTTACACCAGCTGGCCTCGGGACTCCAGCTGTCTTTCCCAATAGGCACCCTGCGTGCTCCTCACATTAAACTGCCTGAGCCTCTTCCTGCACCACTTTCCCACTGCTCCTTATGGTTACTGGTGATCCAGTCTCGCTCCTCACAGTCTTCAAAAACTGCACCTGCATGTGGTGCCTGTGCCAAAATGAAAACAAACAAAAAGCATTATATATACACAAACAAGCTGGCATGCTTGGAGCAGCAACACTGCCAGGAAATAATAATAATAATAATAATAATAATAATTTATTTCTACCCCGCCCATCAGGCTGGGTTTCCCCAGCCACTCTGGGCTGCTTCCAGAAAGATTAAAAATACATTAAAACATCAGTCAGTAAAATCTTCCCTAAACAGGGCTGTCTTCAGATGTCTTCTAAATGTTATATAGTTGTTTATTTCTTTAACATCTGATGGGAGGGCGTTCCACAGGGCGGGCGCCACCACCGAGAAGGCCCTCTGCCTGGTTCCCTGTAACTTTGCTTCTCACAGAGAGGGACCCGCCAGAAGGCCCTTGGAGCTGGACCTCAGTGTCCGGGTTGAACAATGGGGATGGAGACGCTCCTTCAGGTATACAGCCCCCCAAGGCACACCTGGCCTGCTGGTAATAAGCCTGAAAGTATCTGCTGCAGTTGCTCTTACACCTAACTTCCTGGAGTTGTAACAGCAAATGTATGAGCTGAGAGAGGCAACTCTGATCCAGGAGTCCTCTCGGGGTACCAATTCAGGGTGGGTGGGAGACATAGGAGCTAACTCCTAGGGGCAAAGGTTTCTTCAGTCCCAATAAAATATATGAGGGGGCCACCTTCCCTCCAAGTTGATGGACATTGCTATTCAAACGGTGTGTCTTGTGATCAGTTTTGCAGGTTGGGACTTACCTGCCCCCCCCCCCAATATTTTATTCAAGTTCACACCCTTGGTGGAAGGGATGGTTTGCACTGTCTCTTGGTCACTTTGGCTCCACCTACAGTTCTCCTGTAGGCTCCACCTACAGTTCTCCTGTAGGACGCGGGTGGCGCTGTGGGTAAAACCTCAGCGCCTAGGACTTGCCGATCGCATGGTCGGTGGTTCAAATCCCCGCGGCGGGGTGCGCTCCCGTCGTTCGGTCCCAGCGCCTGCCAACCTAGCAGTTCGAAAGCACCCTCGGGTGCAAGTAGATAAATAGGTACCACTCTGGTGGGAATGTCAACGGCGTTCCGTGTGCTGCGCTGGCTCGCCAGATGCAGCTTGTCACGCTCGCCACATGACCCGGAAGTGTCTGTGGACAGCGCTGGCTCCCGGCCTATAGAGTGAGATGAGCACACAACCCTAGAGTCTGTCAAGACTGGCCCGTACGGGCAGGGGTACCTTTACCTTTACCCTTTACAGTTCTCCTGATGCTTTCCTGCATCCATCTTGCTTCCTGATTATCACACTTTATATGAGAGGAAGTGAAGCAGGTTTTGCAAGCTGTGTGTGTGTATAGGTCACCTGGTCAGAAGCATCCCAGACCCTGAGATTACTGGGTCCAAACCTGAAACCTAGGGGTGGCCCCAAGTGATGTCAGGGAGAGACACCCCTAGTTATATCACAGGGCAGCCCCCAGAGATATCACAAGGGTGGGCCCTGGAGATGGAAGTAAATTGGAAGAGGGGGAACAGAGGGCAGACACCTCCAGAGTGCCTATATGCTATAATTTGAAGCCGGGCTGAAGTTTGCAAGCTGCATGCACAGTCTTCTTAATATATATTTATTTAATTAAAGGAGCTCTCGCCCATCTGGAGTGGCCCAGGCAAACCCGGAAACATCATTCCAGTTACAGATAGGTAGCCGTGTTGGTCTGCCATAGTCAAAACAAATTTTTTTTTTCTTTCCAGTAGCACCTTAAAGACCAACAGTGTCCTTCAGCTCTCTATATTGGACAAACAGGCCAAACCTTACGCCAAAGAATAAACGGACATAAGTCTGACATCAAGAATCACAAGACAGAGAAACCAGTAGGAGAACACTTCAATCTCCCAGGACATTCTATACAAGATCTCAAAGTAGCTGTTTTACTACAAAGGAATTTCAGAAATAGACTGGAAAGAGAAGCTGCTGAATTGCAACTCATTACCAAACTCAAAACCATGGAGAGACCTGGTCTGAACAAAGACATTGGATTCTTATCTCATTATACATGACAAAGCCATTTTTCACCTTCTCACCCCTTGCTTTTTCCTGTAAGACCTATTGCAGTCGTTAAGAGTCGTCAACAGGCTCATCACAGCTATCTGCCAATCACCCATTCCCACCACCCTTCTGAGTAATAGCCCTCCCCACCTTCTCACTATATAGAAGGATCTGGCAACTTCTGTTTCAGTGTATCTGAAGAAGTGTGCATGCACACGAAAGCTCATACCAAGAACTAACTTAGTTGGTCTTTAAGGTGCTACTGGAAAGAAAAAATTTGTTCCGGAAACATCATGTCAGACTTGGAGACCTGGCAACCCAAGGGTAGGCTACTATGCCAAAGAGCAGAGCGATCCAGAATTCTGTGGCCAAGCACCGTAATGTGGCTGTGGTCGTGTTCCTGTTGGGCCTTGCAGTCTGTAATATTTCTCGGTCCAGCAACAGACACCGAGAATGAGAATGAGGAGTAACTTTATTCAGAGGTGCCGCTAAGACCCTATTTTAGAACTGATACTCAAGGCCTAAGGAACAGGCCAGTTCATGTGACTCCAGGGCAAGTCGTCAAATTGCCAATGGACAATTAACATGAAGGAAGAGCCAGCAAATTACAAGCTCTGTCATTGCACAATTCACAGGGCCATATGCCAAAACTCTTCAGGCAACATCTGGAGAGCTAGAGGTTTGCTGCCCCAGGTGCAAATGATACTAATCTAGGTGAGCCAATGGCTTGCCTCTGTATAAAGCAGTTTCCTCCATTCCTAACTGTCTGTCTACATTTGCAGCCGCCTCATTGGGAACATGCCTTGCATTCCTCCCTCTGTCCCTTCTAGGGGGGTGGCATTAAGCTCTCCCCCCCAGCTGTGGCAGAGATAATGGGCATCTGTCTACTCCCATGCTATGCCAACAAGGCCGCAGGCTGTCACATCAGGCCAGCTGTCCTTTCTCCCTGCCCTCTTGGATGGGTGCTGTCCCTGGTAGCTGCAGCAGAAGGGAAAAAGTATAACCCCTCTCTGCAAGTGGAGAGTATGAAGTGAGACTTGAAGGTTGACCATGCTCTTGCGGTGTGGTGCTGGCAGGTCCCATAACCTCAGGGAGGCTCGGACTTGTATAGAGAACAGATGGACTTGCGACCGCTGTCCTCTGTCTGTGAAAAGGGAACCCTGCCCACTCTGCCTCGAAAGAACAGCTGCTCTTGGCCAATGATGCCTGGTTTTTCCTTTTTTCTTCTGCACTTGCAGTGCTTTTGTCTCTCCCTGCACTACCACCTGGTTGTGGCCCCACAGTTGTGGAATCCTGGCCAAAAGAGGCCTGTTTGGCTACGTCACTGCTGAACTTCTGCTGCACTGCAAAGGCATGGCCTTTCTCATAGTGTTTGGTGGAGCAGTAATTTCCTGGTAGATTTTATCTGCTGTCTGGCAACCCTTACGTTGCAATCCTATACTGCGGCCTTGGTCAACCTGGTGCCCTCCAGATGTTTTGCACTACAGCTCCCATCAGCCTTAGCCAGTGTGGAACTGATGCAGGGTCATTCATTTCCCCATTTCCCCCCTTTCATTTTTAAGTTTAATTTTTCATTTCATTTTTAATTCCATCAGCACAGCTGTGAGACCAGCACATTTTGGCCCCTGCTCTATTAGAACTTTTGCATCCCATATGGTCATTAAAATAAATTGTAATTACAAGCGTGTACCTCATTAGGCTTATTTCCTCCTCCCTCCCAATCCATTTCCCTTTTGTGTTGTGTCTTTTTATATTGCAAGCCTGGTGGCAGGGACAGTTTGGGGTTTTTTTTTCTTTTTAGTGATCCATAAGACACACTGAGAGCCCCCCCCTTTTTTTTGCCTGAAGAGCTGGATAAAAATTCTGTAAGCAAAGAACTGGGCAGTGAGTCAAGGTCTTATTTCTGAGTAAACATGCAAGGGATTGCACTTAAAAAAATATTTGTAATGTTTTTACTGAGATTTATTACACTGTTGCATTTTTGTAAGACAAAGGCAGGATATGCTTATTTTTTAAAAATGAGAGAATTGCTTGTGACCACATGCTCTCTCCTTCCACATGTTCATCTCCGAAAAACCAAACTTGTCCCTATGACTTTCTCCTCCCTTGTCTCTCATAAACCATTGCATGATTAGACACTGGTGTTGAATTCTCTACTTTGTCTTTGACATATTAGTCTTATTATAGTGTTGCGTCAAACCAGCCATCAAACGGTTAATGCTTAGTGACAACCACTATTTAAGCTTCTGTGGTATGAGGTGGAGAATGAGGCTATGTGATATACTGGTTAGAGACCAGGTTCAAATCCCTGTTCAGCCATTGAGCTTGCTTAATGCCCTTTAGCCTTTCACCACCACCCTCTCAATCTAGCCTTACCACACATGGTTGTTGTGAGTCGTGGGGAACTTATGCTTGCCAGGAGCGACGTCTCAATGCTTTCCACATGTGCTGCATCAGGAAGAATTTTGGGTGTCCCATGGCAGGACACAGTCTCAAACAAGGATGTGCTCTCCCAAGTCCACATTCCCAGTATGTTCATGCTCCTGTCTCAGCAACTTCTATGCTGGCTTGGTGGTGGAAAATGGTAGGTTCCCAAAGGATGTGCTCTATGGGGAGCTGCCTTCAGACACCAGGCCTGTTGGCAGACCATATGAAGGCTGGCAACATCACCCCCACAGTGTGGGAATCCCTTGCAGATGACCACAGCACCTGGAGACAATCAACCAGGTCACTTCTGTAGAAACACAACCTCAGGAGAAATTAACACTGGGAGGAGTACAGAGAGAAGAACTGCCATGGTGTATCTGTAACAGTGAAACTGGACATCTTCATTTGCCGCAGCTGCAACAAAACATGTCTCTCCCACAGCAGTTGCCACAGCCACAGCAGGTGCTGTAACTAACGGCTTGACTTCACTCTCAAAGGCGCACTCTTCCATTGTCTCCCAAGACACACAGGTGCCGGCAGGTTGTTGTGAGGATAACCATTCTAGGCCAACCTTTAGCTCCTTGGAGGAAAGACAGGATGCAGATTTAGTAAAATAAATAAAATGACTGGCTCCATGAGGTCTAAAGCAGTCACCAATAGTAGGCTGGCCTGCTGTACAATGCCTGGCTCACTCCCTGCTCTGTTGCGCCTACTCTAAACCCTTGACTATAAATGAACAGGATGGCTAATGCTTACATCCAATCAGTTGTGGGTTCTTATGAACTTTTAACATATTTCAAACTGGCCATCCTTTCATCTGGTAATTTTTTTGGGGGGGGGATAATGGTTCAAGCAGTCCGCAATCCAGTTCCTTGTGATGGAAGAGAAGACACACCAATACAGCTGTGGTTGAAGGAAACACTAGAGAATGTGACCTCTGACCTGGAAATCCTCCAGTGATTCTCATTTCCTAGTGAGCCAAAATTCCTAGGACCAGTTGCAGAGACATGCGGGTTATGGAAAAACAAATCTCCCCCAAAATCAGTTATAATTTTGCCAGAAGTCTTAAGACATTTGAGGATTTTGCCAAGAGGTGGGAGCGCTTGCTCTTGGTTTCTGAATGCTGGAAGGTGTCAATAAACCGCCTGAGGTCAGGGGGGATGAATTTGCAACAGATGCCACCTGCACTCTGATTTTCTGAATCAAAGTGTGTAATTCCCGTGTTTCCACAGGCTTTCACAGAAGTGTGTGCGTGTGTCTATGTCAGTCACATTGTAATCAGCAGGGGAAAGGCCTTGAAAGATTTCTTCCCACCCCGGAGCCAAACAGCAGCAGTTCCCTTGAGGGAAGAGCAGGCTTGTGGGGTAATGAGCAACACATCTTTGACCCTCTTGAAAGACAAGATGCAGTTGTGTGTGTGAGCTGTTGAAATAAATTCTACATTTCCCCTATTAGTATCATGCTGCAGGTTCCTTGATAGGATTCCTGACACTTAACTGCATTGTGAAAAAACATCAAAGGCAGAGAAGAGACAGAAGGAAAAGGATGTTTTCCTTTTTTCACGCTGTTCCCTTGAGCAAGGAGGACCAAGCCACAAACAACTCAGGTCAAGATTCAAAAGGGATTTTCCCCTCCTTCTTTGGAAATTTGTACTTTGTTCTCGTTGCTTCATTTTTAACCGGCAGGCAATATAATGCACCGATGTAGTGAAATTCCAAGTTTTAAATTCAGATGATGCTGGACCGCTTGATCCGTTCTCGTCGCCACCAGGAAGAGACATGCTCTGTATACGAATAAAAAATGCCACTTTAATGTAAAATGGTTTTGATAGCATGAAACCTCCAAAGCTCTTCCTAGAGCATTGGCTTCCAGCATTGCCAGGCGAATGTTTCAACATGAGTGAATGGGATTGGCGCCCAAGCTCCTGGAGGGCTTCAGAGGGTGTTGCGTTAAATATAAAAGCCACATGGGGGATAACATTTGCTTGGCAAACGGTGTCTCCTGCAGGCACAGTTAGTCCTCTGTGGACGCTTGTAACTAGTCTACAGGGGAATAAGCTTAGGCTTAGGTTGAACACTTTCACTGGAGAGCGGCCATGTTTTAATAGCTGGGATTGCCCTCCAATTCTTCCCCCCAAAATGAAGTTTAGCCCTGCAAATAATTTAAAATAAGGGTACGACTGACCGCAATACTACTACCTTCACTGAGAGTGATTCAGATGGGATGCTGCATGATTTCAAACACACTTGCATGAAAAGAAGCAAGTTTCTTTCAGGTGCCATTTAATGCACTATTATTTTTTTTTTTACTTCCAACAAAATACAGAGAGAAGAAAATTGACAAACTTGTTCTCTTCAAAATTGATTCGAAGGCTGATCAACTTTGCTACCAGGCCTAGTTCAGAATTACTAGGAATTCACCTGCAATTCGATTTCAATGTCAATAAAGTTCAAGTATTTTGAAAACAAGCATCATAGAAGCCTCCACTAAAGTATTTTGGGGTATTTGGATACTGCAAGAATAAGAGAATTGCCTCTGGAATAGTTTGTAAGCATTGTGTTTGTAGACAATCTTTTGGCAAGGCCCTCATTCAGCAACAGGATCTTAACCTCAAAATTTCTCTGAAATATCTGGAAGTGGGTGGGTCGGGTCCAAAATTTCCCAGAATCATTTGTAAAAATGAAAATCTAATGAAGACAGTGAAATAATATTTTCTTTTAAAAAATCAGCACAGATTTGTGTCTCATAAAAATGTGGGATGTGTGAAACCAACAGTGGTTTATTTTAGAAATGGATTTTTAAAGTGACACGAGCATTATACTTGTATATTGCTAGTGTAGCGTAAGACTGAAGTTGGGGAAAATATGTTTTAAGTTTTTTTTTAATTCCCATGTCAGATCCAATGGGCAGAAGCAGTTATGCAGTAGTCCCCAACAACAGAGTTGATTTTTATTTGTAGTTTCCTTATGCAGGTAGGACACACGTTTGGATTCAGTTTAGTTGGGTTCAAGGATATTGTAGGCTGAAGATACCTCAATAGCTGTAACTTCCTATCATGGGTATTAGCTTGGTAGTGAATGACCTGCAATCTGAACTAGAATCTATGTAATGTGCAAACTTGCACTTCACTTGGGACTTACTTGTGATTGCAGCTTCACTTCTCCACTTCTATCATGTCCCTTCCAAACTCCATCTTTTTTTGTGGGGTATTTTGCTATATGGAATGGCTCATGGACAGCTAGGTTTTGCAGGCCTTATTTGTGCAGGCAGGACAGTCTCACTTGCTCCAACATAACAGACTCTAAAATGAGAGATTATCAGAGCCACCTGGTTTGGGAAAAAAATAAAGAATTGAGTCCTTTAAAACTTCCTATTGGTTCCTCCATTATTATTAGAGGGTTTGAGATTAAAGGCCACAAATAAAAGGAAAGCTAACTTTTTCAAAACTGTATTTTAAGTCTTAAACTCAAATTATCTAGATGCATGAGGCTTGTCCAAAAATAAAATATGATAGCCATTCTTAATTACCGTATTTTTTGCTCTATAAGACTCACTTTTTCTCTCCTAAAAAGTAAGGGGAAATGTGTGTGTGTCTTATGGAGCGAATGAAGGCTGCACAGCTATCCCAGAAGCCAGAACAGCAAGAGGGATTGCTGCTTTCACTGCACAGCGATCTCTCTTGCTGTTCTGGCTTCTGAGATTCAGAATATTTTTTTTCTTGTTTTCCTCCTCCAAAAACTAGGTGCGTCTTATGGTCTGGTGCGTCTTATACGAAAAATACGGTATTATAAAATGTTTCCCCATTTTACTTATTAATTTCCCTTTAGTGGTGCATTCCTTTCCCATTTATAAAACAGGAAGAGAAAGTAAGGGCCACAATCCGTAAGAGAGGTATACATCCTTACGCCCAGCGACTTTCTTGGGACTTCAATGTACCACACACTCAGTGCTGGATTGTGGCCATAATTATTTTCAAAATCAGCTCAAAAAAAATATCCCCAACGTTTTGGTGAGAGAAGGGGGGGGGAACCTTTGTAATCAAGGTATTTGCTAAAACTCAACTTTCATATTTAATTGATTTACCCCCGGGGGGAAAAAGAGAAGGGGAAATGGGGGGGGGGGACGTTTAAGGGAGCAAAATATATTTATTAGGATAGACTTTCCACACAGAAGTTAAGAAGAAGAAAAAAAGCCTTTTAAAAAACAAAACAGCACTCATCTAGAAAAACAGTGAAATCCACTAATGTGAGCATGGATAAAATATTTTAATGAATTGCAGTAATCAGTGGGGTTTTTCTTCTTCTCTTCTTCCTTTCTTGCCCTAGAGGAAAAGGAGAGAAATAAACCACTCCCTTCTGAAGTATTTAAAGTTAGAAGAAGAAGAAGAAGAAAAAAGGGGGGAGGAAAAAAACCACCCCTATTCTTTTTTCTTCTTCTCTTGTGCTAGTAAAGCAGACACAAGACACACACAAAAGTCATGGTCTTACCTTTAACAATTTTATGCTGATGTCATAACTGAGCATGAGTACTGATTAATCCAACCTTTTCTCTCTCTCTCTTCCCCCCTCCCTGTAAAAAATATTTTTATTGAGGGAGGTGGGGGGGGAGAGCATAAGAAAAAAAGAAATAATTTAGAGCAGCCATCTTTGTTTTATGCAGAAATCTTGTCAGTTTCCCCCCAGTGCCAGGAATGTCTAAATATTGTTCATGATCACAGATCTTGGAGATTGAAAAGAAAATATAACAGCAAGAAGAAAAAGCCTTTATCTTTATTATCATTTTCGTTTTCTTGCATGTTTTTTTCCCCCCTCTTAAATTTGGAGCTGATTTTTTTTTTTTGAAAGGGGGGAGATCTTTTTAACCCTGTGGAAGAGGGGGTTAAAATTAAGCCAGCCATTTTGTTTTTTGTTTTTTCTATAGGGGGGGCCCTATATATTTTTTACCTCCTGGGGGGGTCTGTTTTAAAAATAATTTAAGGGCGGCCATTTTTGTTTCTTGGTCTTGTGGAAAATATTATCCTGAACTCCCCCCTCAGAATTTAAATATATCTTTACTCCCCCCTTCGTTTTTTTTAAAATTTTTTGTTTTTTTTTTAAAGAAGGGGGTCGAGGAAACATTTCCAGGAAGGACAAAGTTGTAAAGGAGGAGAGTTCTTTTCATTCATGGGACTTTTTTTATTTTTAACTGAGGTGATCTGAAGTGGGGGAGAGCTTTTTGTGTGTGTGAGAGGGAGAGAGGGAAGGGGGGTTGCCCCCCCTTCTGCTTTTCTCTTGTGTTTCCCCCACCCCCCTCCTCCAGCACCACCATGGCTTCCCCTCTGAGGGAGGACGAGGAAGAGGAGGAGGAGATGGTGGTGTCTGAGGTGGAGGGGGACGAAGACGAAGAGGAGGAAGAGGAGGAGGAAGAAGGAGCAGGGGACAACAGCCCAGGCGACATATTCCCGCCTGCTGTTCAGGCTGAGGAGGCTGCTCCACTGACACCGACAGCATCCACGCCGGCGGCAGCTGAAGGGACAGAGGCGCCTCCAGGTAAACAACACCCCTTCCTTCCCCAACCTCCCGGTCGCCCCTTTAATTTGACCCCTCAGGAGATTCGGCGCTATATTAACCACCACAAAAAAAATTACGAAATCTGCCCCGCCGCCTTCGGAATTGGCGGGAGGGCGGTGGATTTTTTGGGGGGGGAGGGGAGGGCGGCTTGTTTGTAAACAACTAACGGCTTTCGAACGCCGAGGGCCCGGGAGTTCCAACCGCCGTCCCGCTGCCCAACGGCTTTGGAATGTTGAGGGACCCGGAGTTCCACCCCCCCTTCTTCTTCTTTTTAGCCTCTCCTCCCCTCGGCCCGTTGCCCTTCGCTGCAATGCCTCACCCGGCGCCGACTGCCCCCTTTGCCCGGCGGCCTTTGGGAACCTTCCGATGGCCGGGCGGGGGGTGGGGTCGGGGGTCCACGTCCGAGCCAGCCGCCCCTCCCGCCGCTGCCGCCGCCGGCCAAACGGCTCGAGCGGCCGGCGAGAGTCCCAGTCTGCCTCGAAGGAGGCTGAGGAGAGCGTGTGGGGCGAGGGAGACCGGCGGGGGGGGCCCTCTCGTTTCAAATCACCCCTATTTAATAATAATAATAATAATATTCGACGCTTTCTGAAAGCTGTTGGGGAGCCCTGTCCCCCCGTTATTTGACACCCCGTCGCAGCTTCCCTCAGGGTGTGTATGGGGGGGAGGGGTGGTTTGTTTTGTAAACAGCCTCACCCTCGACTTGGGGTTTTTTTGGGGGGGCGGTTATCTGAAAGCACTCCCTCATGCATACAAATAAATAAAAGAGAGAGATGCTGCCCCCATTAATTGTTGTTAAAAGGACCCCCACTTTTTTTTACCCGATCCCCCTGTTTTTAGGGGGGGTTTAGTGGGTGGGCACTAAATCTCTGGAGAATGGGAGCCATGCCAGTGTCACTTGAGGGAATAAGCCCCAAACTCCCTCGTCCTCTTTGGGCCCGAGCGGCGAGAAGTTGTGGCAAGTGCAACTTTTTTGGGGGGGGGCACACATGCAGTGAGAGTTGGTTGGCTTCAGGAAGGGTTATAAGCCTGGCACAGGTGGCTGAAAGGGCCTTTCGGATAAACGGGGTTGTGGGGGACGCCTTGTGATTTGGGGGTAGGGAATGTGAGGTGAGGCGCATGTCAGAAAAGCGTGCCCTAGAGGTGATGGGAGCAGCTGGCTACTTGGTGGCCATATGCCAGTTTTGACAGGAGCAGAGAGGGCTGCCTGACAGCAGGGCAACAGGACTGAAGGGAGCGGAGAGGCCTGTGTTTGGGGATTATGAGAGGCAGGAGCCTCTTTGTAGTGGGGCCAGTGTCAGGATTGGAACAGGAGGCCTCTGTCGTTGAGGGAGTGAGCTTGGCAGACTTATGGTACTTGGGATGAAGATTTAGAAACTGCAGGGGCAGAACACTTTCTGCGAAACCCGATTGGAACAAGGCCGATGTTTCATTGATCGGGGCCTATTGTTCATAGTATTACAGGCCCATTGATTGGAATCGGGTGGTAGTGGATAGCTCCTCATGGGAAAGGGACTCTAGATTCTGTGTGTGGATCAGGAGCCTTTGTTGCCTCTTGATCTTACAGAGTCAGTCATAATAATATTTATTCAGCCCCTGCATGTGTTTTTTATTATTATTACAAAAATCAATAAAAACAGGCCCAAACCACAGATGATCATTCTAAGAAAGATGAATAAAAACGGAAGGTGAAGCACATACAGGAGAACAGTAAGGCCCAATCCATGTGACAGGAAAGGCGGTTGGACCATTAAGCAGGTCTAGACATTGAGGGTTGCGTATTGAAATGCAAGTTGGGTAACTTTGAGGCCAAATTGGTGATGTCAGGAGTCTAGCTCATATAAGGCAGTATATATGGGGGGAATTCCTCTTGCATTTTTAAAGGCCTAGACAGACTTGCCAAGACACATTCAGATAGCCCACGTAGTGGCTAGCAAGAGATACTTAAACATTAAAAACTATCACAACACTAAAAGGGTAAAGGACCCCGTCAGTTAAGTCCAGCTGCGAACGACTCTGGGGTTGCGGCGCAGATCTCGCTTTACTGGCTGAGGGAGCCGGTGTTCGTCCACAGACAGTATTTCCTGGTCATGTGGCCAGCATGACTAAGTCGCTTCTGGTGAAACCAAAGCAGCACACGGAAACGCCGTTTACCTTCCCGTCGGATTGGTACCTATTTATCTACTTGCACTTTGACGTGCTTTTGAACTGCTAGGTTGGCAGGAGCTGGGCCCAAGCAACAGGAGCTCACCCCGCCGCGGGGATTCAAACCGCAGACCTTCCGATCCGCAAGCCCTAGGCTCAGTGGTTTAGACCACAGCGCCACCCACATCCCATCACAACACTATGTCTTACTTAAACTGATTATCTGCCCCCTCTAACTATCGGTGACCCTCTGGTCCTCTCTTTCGGTATTGTTAAGGATATCAGATAATTTACAGATGATGAAATTACTGGTACATGTGTTTAAACAAGGTAGGTTTGCTTGCTGGCTCGCTTGCTTCTGGTTTAAATATTAGTGCAGTATGAGCAAAGTGAGAAACAAAATGGCTTTCTGTCATACAAAGTTTACAATTTATTATGCTAACTTGCACAGGAAATGCTTCTTTAGGGTTCATTTCTGCTGACACTGACAGACAATGGCAGTGACTTGTTTTATGGAGCATAGTTAATTCAAAAAGTGCTACCCTGTATCTTGCAGGAACAGGTAACAGTGTAAGCACAGGCTGGATATGAGTGTGCACAAGAAGTTCCTAAAAACTTGATATGGTTATCTCACAAGTTGATGGACCCTTTCCACACTCTGACTGTGGCTGAGCAAATTGACCTTGCAGCACCTGCAGTTTTGCCATTTCTAAGAAAAACTGGCTTTCCAGAGTGATAGAAAAATGGGCGATTTGATCCTTGTAGAAAGGGTGCTACCTATCAACCTTTCTTTGATTTAATTAGATTGTGGACCCTCCAGCAACAGTTCCTGCTACTTTATGAATTAACTTTACCTGTCTCAAGCCCACACAAAGAGCTATAACCCTAGGTGTAAAATAATTTCTCATTGAAAACAACAACTGCATTTCTGAGTATTCTTGGGAAAGGCCAGCTCCCCCCATTCTGTGGTTGGCTAATGTACAGCATATATCTTGACAGTGGAACAGCTACTTTGGTAATGGGAAACTGTATCAGGCTGGAGGTCCCTCAGCTGGCCAGAAGCTTTTTTTTTGGCAGTAGATATTTCATCACAAGCCAGTGCTGCTTGAAGCAGTGTGACAGATGTTGCCTGTGATTTCATCAGGAATCTGTGTGAGCTCCTGGGCTCAAAATCTAGAGGGTAATTTTCCTCCTATGATGGAACACCACAACAAAAAGGCATGTGGACTAGAATATTGCAAACTAGATATTGCTCCTATTGCTTGTGGGAGGAACCTTTTCAGCCTGTATCTATGATGAGGTTTTTTGTTTATAGTTGTTTATACTTTGCACAACTCTGCAAATTCACAGGGAGATCAAACTTCATAATGTCTGCACTGGGCATAATAATGGAAGGGCTTGTGGTTCCAAGGATGGTAAGAGCAGTTACCAGGTCCATAGTGGAATCTCATTCCAGTTGACTTGCAAAAAAGTTGTACTTGACAATGCTTTAATTCTCCAAGAATGTAGGTGGATTTTAAAGAAATGCTTTGACACGACAGCAATCTAGGTATTGGCTCCATGGAAATGAATGTTGCTTGTACAGTTGCACAAGATAGAGTGGAAGGTGGGAGAATGCAGGAAAGCAAAGGGAAGGGAAGGCCCAGAGAGTACAGAAGTGGGCTCAGGAGTAGAGCCCGGGGGAATGAAGAAGACCATGCTGTAATCAGGAATGGACTCTGCAGGGAAGAAAGCCAGGAAATATTGACACCCGGGGGCACCTGGGGTCAGAAGAAAGGAGAGTGTTGACCAAGAGCACAGTGCAAAGGCAACAGGGGTGGTGGTGGTGGATATAACCTGAAGAATAGAGGGGTTTGGGAAGCACCAGGCTAGTCCACCAATGCAAGGAGAGGTGCTAGAGGAAAGCAGAGAGACAATACCAAAGTATTAAAAGATATGTAATGAAATAGGGGTAATTCATTCATTTTCATGGGGTTCCACTTGCAGGCTACTTTTGAACCACTGGCTTCTAATCCACAAGCATTCCATATTTTGATAATTCTTGCTGTTAAACTGGTTCACCCTGTTTCACACTCCAACAAGGTAATCCACCCCTTGCAATGTAAGAAGGCCTCAGAAATCTGGAAAGAAGCCTTGGTGCTCTGACCTCCCCCAACTTCATTGGAGCGCATATCTGTCAATTGTGTGTGTGCCAGCAATGCTGCTTGCCAGTTGGTGCCCTTCTAGTCTAGATTTGTAGTGGTGTAACTGGCTAGAAGACAGTCATCCTGTTTTCAGCCACTGGCTGAGGATTACAGCTGGTTGTCAAGCTATTTTTGAAAATGTGATGGCTTCATTCTTGTTTCTTTCCTACAATGCCCAACTCTTGAGAAATCACAGTTTAGAAAAACCTGCCTCACTATTAATCCAGCGTTGCTTTTGGTGGACAAATTGTAGAATTGAGCCATGCCCATAAATCTTTCCCCATCTCACTGAATATGCTATTTTCCCCTTGCCACCCTCATCTCCGCATGACTGTTTTTACCCTGATGATTAAGATTTCTCACTAATGGAAATGGCTGTTATTCTCCTCCATTAACTGACACAGATAAAAGGCGCTGTTCTTTTTTTTCTAAATTGGCCATCCATTTTTTTTTTGTATTAAATTGAAATACATAAATACCGTTTGTCGTGAAAGAGATGGCAATTCTAAGCAGGGTTGGTCTTCTGTAATTTGTAGTTATGGCTACACATCTACATTCCTTATCCCCCCTCCCCATTTCCTTTCCAGATCCTTTGTTAGCCTTATATAATATATATTTTCAAGGTAGGGAGTAGAAATATCACGTGTGTGGAAAATTCTAGTTGATTGCCTGCCAAATATAAGAATCTTCTGCGCATGTGTGCCAATATTATGATTAGGAAAGGGGGGGTGGAGGGGGAGAAGAATGCGTGGAAGAAGTAGGAGGAAAAAAAGATTGATAGTTAGATTAGAAATTGACAAGAGTTGCGGGGGAGGGGGTGTCTGATAAGCCTACCCTGATGTATTTCCCCCCCTCGTATTTGTCAATTCCATCCCATCAGAAGCAGAAGGAAGGCGGCGTGGTATGAGGGAAATGCAACAAGGTGAATCAGCTTGCAGGATTCAGAGATAAATGTTGTATTGTCAGAAGGAGCTAGGATTGTGCCAGATGCAAAAATATAGCAAGCAGAGAAAAGGAGGGAGGAATGGGAGGAGGTGGAAGAGGGGCGCTTGAATGGTGGTTATTGCACCAATATCCATTAATCTTAACAGCATTTGTTAACTGAAGTGGGGTGGGGGAAGCGTTTGGAAGCGGTGGGGGTTTCGGCTTTATTTGCAAGATTGAAAAACAACACAAAAGTGCTTGGTTGACTCAGTGTGGGCAATGATTGTGTAGTAATGTATGTCCCGTGCCCTCTTTCCTCTGCCTGTAGTGGAAGATCAGTCTCTTCTTGGTTAGTTAAACCTAGATCTGCTTTTGCACCTGGTTTTAATCTGAGACATTAAAATTAGGAGGTCTGCTGGGGAAGATGGGTATTTTTAGACTGCAATTTGAAAAGAGACTCAACCAGTCACTGGGTTGTCTTTGAAATCTAGCAGGCGTGTGCCTGCATTGTATGAGCTGGCCGACCTCAGATGGTTGAGGGGGTGATGGGCAGATCTGAGCTGGGAAGGTGGGATTGAGCTGATGATGCCAACGTTTGTATGTGATTGCTTCCCCCACAGGCCTGATTTATCTCTCGGAGCAGCTCCCGTGACTATTTTGAGTTTGGCACTGTTGTAAATGGAGGCCGAGTTGGCATGAGCAAGGAAGATCTGGCTGGCCTGTATTGTGGATATAAAATTCTGTTGCTGGGTGGGTGGGGAGGAAGGGCTTGGATTTGCACCACGTTTGAAGAGAAAAACGCAGGTTCTCTGTTTACCCACAAAGGGTGGACGCTGTGCTATTCCCACGCACACGCTGACTTTCTCTGTAGTCAGTATGTTTAATCTTTGACCTGGAGGAACCCCCCTGCGGGGGCACAAGAGGGCAGTTTAGCTTCCTGCAGCCCCGTTTAGCCTGCGACCTCTCAGCAGAGCTGCTGGCGCAGTGAGCCAATTAGTGCCAGCTGTGATTTATACAGTAGTTTGTGTCCTGTGGCTCATAGGGGTGGGGTGATAGGAAATGAGCAAAGAGGGGCCAGGACTTCAGAGCCTGACAACACATTGTGTTGTAGGTCACCCAAGAGACATTGGGTGGCGGTGACTTCTGGCTCCCTGGCGTAAGTTGGAAGCTACTGCCTCTCTCTCTCTCTCTGTACTGGCTGTGCTCTTGATGATGTTCCCCTGTCTAGATTGGAACTCATTCGTCGCCCTGTTTCTAAAAATATCAGCAAATGTTCCAGGCTACCTTGGTGGGCCAAATCCTGTGCAGATGTATAATTAGCAGTAGTTGGGGAAGGGCAGAGAACCTGTGATGTTCCACAGTTGTTGCAAGAGCCCTTGGAGGGGAATTAATGCTAAATATGAAGGTGAAATGTAAAGCTGCTACTGTACTACGTATTGTAATCTCTGTGATACTTCTAGGCTGTGCGTTGCTTCATAGACCTCAAGTCACTGATCGTCACAACAGTCTATTGTTAATAGGGGCCAACATGATGTGATGAACATGAGAAACGCTGTTTCAGATACCTGTTTAGTTGTGAAGCTCTTTGGGTGGCCTAGAGCTGTTTTACAAGTTAGGAGAATGAGGTGCTAGAACTCTGGACTTGTACCATTTGACTACAGGTGGGAGATTATATTTCTGAATACTTTCCTATGTAATTATCTATTCAAATTAGCACATCAGGCCCTGCACTGATTTTCCACGTTTCAAGGAAGTGTGTTTGGGGGTTGTTGGTTTTTTATGTATGGGAATATTCAATATATGACCACTCACCTGCAGTCTAAAACAACTGCCTTGTCTTTAACAGCTGTTATAGACTGGCCAGCCAGTTGAAAGGAAAATATCGCAATATTGGTGCTATTTATATATACTGTATAATTTTTTCTCCTCAGTAAAAATGGGCAAGTAGGATTGTAGAAAATAATGTTAGCCTCCAGCTTATCTGAAAAGAGAGATCTATATCTTCTGATAGCTCCTGCTAACGACATCTTAAGGAACTGATCCAATAATAAATAAAGTGCCTATTTTAAGTATGACTATTGATACAGTGGGGGATGCGGGTGGCGCTGTGGGTTAAACCACAGAGCCTAGAACTTGCTGATCAGAAGGTCGGCAGTTCAAATCCCCGCGACGGGGTGAGCTCCCGTTGCTCGGTCCCTGCTCCTGCCAACCTAGCAGTTCGAAAACACGTCAAAGTGCAAGTAGATAAATAGGTACCGCTCCGGTGGGAAGGTAAATGGTGTTTCCGTGCACTGCTCTGGTTCACCAGAGGCAGCTTGGTCATGCTGGCCACATGACCCGGAAGCTGTACGCCGGCTCCCTCGGCCAATAAAGCAAGATGAGCACCGCAACCCCAGAGTCGGTCACGACTGGACCTAATGGCCAGGGGTCCCTTTACCTTTTTATTGATACAGTGGTTTATTGATATTATTGGCTTATCCGAGATGTAGGCACAAGGACAAATATGGTCATTATTCAGAATGCAAGACTGGAGGGATGTATTAGCTAAGGCAGCCTTTGCCAGTCTGGTGCCTTTTAGTTGCTGTTGGACTGCAGTTCCCATCAGGTGCCCCAGCCATCATTTTGGGAATTGTAGTCCTACAACATCTGGAGGGTACCAGAAAGCTGGGCAAAGAGATCTACAGTAGTTTAGGTTGGCCCAACTGCTTACAGAGCATAGACTAATCATGGAAAGAATGCAAAGGGGAAGGGTTTCAATTATATTAGGTGAAGGCGTTCACAAAGAGGCTACTGTGATCTGGAGAGCAGCTGAGGTCTGTGACAGCATATGAAAGCATGTGCCTGAGCAAGGAGAATGACTTGAAGGGTGCTATCTTTAGCATAGGGGTAACCAGCCAGCATGGTGTCTTCCAGATTGTTGTTAAGCTACAACTCTTACAATCCCTGGGCATTTGCCACGCTGGCTGGGGCTGATGGGAGATGTAGTCCAACAATATCTGAGTCATCATGTTGGCTACCCCTTTTCTAGGGGTTTGCTAATATCTGAGTTGCAGGTAGCCTAAAATCAGTGTGAGAGATGGATTTGGATATTGTAATTCCAGAAGACAAGTGGGGGAGAATGTGGGTTAGAAAACTTCTCTGTACAACCTCAGCGAGAATTAGAGCTTCTGTGCTGAGGTGCACAGGTCTTACCTCACATTAGTGCGGTCAAGGCATGTAGACAAGCAGCTACTGCCATGATGCTGGAGGCTTTCCCTTTTCTTTTTATATCTCTGGTGTGACTGTCCTCTGGTGCTGGAGCTTTGGCCAAAGGTATTTGGGGTCATATCTGATGTTATCCAGCAAGAGGTAGATCAAGATCTTTGGTTGGCATTGCTCTCTGTGCATGAGGTGTCTTGGTGAATGATGACTTCATTATTGGCAGCTGCACATATAGAGGTGGCACAGCACTGGATGACCAGGTCAGGCTATATGTTACAAGGATGGTATACAGATTTGTGGTATCTCACCTTGTCTGGGTGCCACTGGAATAAGCAAAGAAGGCAGCTTTTTGGGGTTTGGTACCCATTCCTATCTTATGTAAATAGGGGCATGAATGGAGTGCATCTGCCAGACTCTCAATCTAGCTCGCGTGAATTATTGATATAGATCCCATATTTTTCCATGTATAAGACAAGTTTTTTTTCTTAAAAAAATATGTTAAAAATTGGGGGTCGTTTTATACACAGATAGTGTATAAATGGGCGATGGGTTGCAGCCGTGAGCAGGAGATTGTCAGTGGCTATTGGGTGGTTGATTGGTGGCCGCAGCAAGGGCTGTTGTCGATTGGCTGCCCCTGCGGCAATTGGGTGGGCGATTGGTGGCTTTTGTGATTTTAAGCGTCAGTCAGTCGGGTGAGTGATTTTTGGCAAACTCCCCCCCCCCAAAAAAGCTCAACAATTATCCTGCCAAAAAAGCTTAACAACTCTACAACTCTTGACAATCTTCCCCCATTTTCTTAATTTGGAGTCCCAAAAAACAGGGGGTATCTTATACATGGCAGGGGGTTATACTTGGAAAAATATGGTAAATACTACTAAAAGAGTTAGGCTTGATGAGAGATTATCATAGAATCAAAGAATTTGTAGAGTTGGAACGACCCCAAGGGTCATCTAGTCTAACCTCCTGCTATGCAGAAATCTCAACTAAAGCATCCATGACAGAGAGGCATCCAGCCTCTGCTTAAAAACCTCCAAGGAAGGAGAGTCCACAACCTTCAGAGGGAGTCTGTTCCACTGTCGAACAGCTCTTACTGTCAGAAAGTTCTTCTTGATGTTTAGTTGGAATCTCCTTTCTTGTAACTTGATGCCATTGGTTCGGGTTCTACCTTCTGCAGCAGGAAAGAAAACTGCAATGGGAATATGAAACCGAAACTTTAGAATGCTTTAAATCAGGTCTGGGAAGGGCACAATGCTAATTTGGAATTGACCATTAGGTCATGCCCACAGGTGCCCATAAGGTATTGGGCACATGTAGGTATATTTCTTCTTCACACAAAACAATCTCTACGCTCTAATAGCAGCAGCTTGATTTGGATCAGTCTGAGTTCTCGTTCTCTTCCAACAAAAAAATTCTACAGCTGTCACAACCAGTCATCATATGGGGAACCTTCTCTCTACATATCTCATGCCCAGATGCACTGTGCCTTGCTTGGCCCTTTTGTGTCTCCTTGAAGCATCAAGCCCCCTTGGTGTTTCTGGGAAAACAAACCCATGTTGCAATGGAATACACTTTTTGTAAGCCGCAGCAACAGTACTCTTATCAGATGAAGCTTGTAGTCAGTTCAATGCTGGTTGAAAGGGAGCAGGCGTGTGGCAGGGGTCTCCCCCAACAAGACATGTCTGTCTATGTTTCCCTCTCCCCTGACCTGCCTTTCCTCATCTGGAAATGCTGGTGGGAGTCTGAGAGTATTTTAATATGTGTCCCTGGTGTGCAGACAACTTAGGCCAGACTGTGAAGGATAAAAAGAACAGCTGGGTTGGCAGCTGTAAGATAAATTGATTTTTATGCATTTTTACATTGTCCACCTTTTCTCCCCAAGGGACTTGGAGTCCACAGAGGTTTCTCAGCAGTCTTGAATCCAGGCTCTGGGCAGACACACCACCTTATTTTCAGCAGGGCACCTAGCTATGTTCCCTTTAGACCTTTACCTGGACTTCCAGTGGGGGAACTGAGGCTGAGACTTTGACCTGTAATGAGGCCAGGCAATGGACACAGGTTTTCCAAAGCTAAGCCAGTTCCCTGTCCAAGTATCATGGCTTTTGGAGTAGTGGTGCTCTGCATAGCTGCAAGGGTTGCGGGAGTGGCTATTGAGAGAAGTTGCTTGAGGTGTGAGCAGGAGCAGTATAGGTTCAGGAGCAATCCTGCATAATGATACTTGTTATACAGGACTTTTCAGCGTGCAAGATACGTTACAGTTCATATTTCATATATGCATCAACCAGGCTCAAAGTAGGTTAGGCTGAGGCATGTCCAAGGTCACTCACCCACTAAAGCCTCATGGATATGTGAGGATTTGAATCTGGGATGGATGGATGTTGCCTCTTACCTCCAGGATTGGGCTTGGTGGACTTTCAGTCTCCTTCCACCTGTTCGTTTATTTGTAGATTTATTTTTGTGGGTTGCACTTCAGGGAAAGGGTTCTCAAAAATATCTTCAGTCACTTCCTAACCACAAGAACTTGTTTGTTCAATTTAAGTAGGAGACCCATTTCAGAAGCCTGGAGCTGCAACACTAACAGAATATGTGATTCTTCCATCTCAGGGGCCCTGAGCTAGATCTCAACCCAATTCTTGGGAAGTGGGGTTGGTCAGTGCCAGATGAAACACAACAAAGGCTTGCGTTGCCCAGGCTTGGAAGGGATTTGGGCAAACGGTGACAGAACCTGACGTATTGGTCCTTCTAGTTTGGGGAAAGGTTTTCTGAGCACCGACACTTAGTGGGGTTACGTCCCACATTAATCACAGCCAGGTTAGCAGCAAGGCTCTTCTGTCTCCTTCCCCGCCCGCCTTGTCTGGCAAGACAAGAGAAATCGCTCAAGGGGGCAGAGTGGCTCTGGAGCGTCTAATTACCACTGAGCCGGCTGTCCTGTGATATTAACGAGTCGGCGGCGTGTGTAGCCTCCGTGTGCGGCTCGCTGTAGATAGAGCCTTCCTCTGTGCACCGAGGGGAGCAGGAGGTTGAAAAGCTGTCGGAGAAAACGCAGAGGATTAATGGTCCCTCCTCTGTCTTAATATACTGAAGTAATTTCAGTTGATGCCGGCGGAGTCGCTTCTGATTTACAAGAAGTGTGAACGAGAGGGGAGTTGGCCCGGGTGACTCCTATTAAGGAGTTATGCCTCGTTGCTACACCTGCTGCATAGTAGAGTGTCTGTGTCGGTGACAACCAGCCTTCAGCCAGCCCGCCTGGAGGATTTTCTTTAAATCCCTAGCCCACCCAGTTGGCACCACTGTGCCTCGCAGTGCTACCAGGAAGCACTTGAGCAGTGACCAGTCCCAGGTCTCCCACTCATCTGCTGGGACTGAGGAGCCTGTAAGGGAAGGGTGGCAGTGCTTTGGGAGGAGCATCAGACAGCAGCTGCTGGAGGTGAGCTGGCAAGGCACCAAGACATGGGGGTCCTTCGCCATCGCAGACTGGAATTAAGAGAATTTGGAACATCGGGCCGGGGAAGGAGCAGAGAATTGGCATTTGGCATTTGCAACAGGACAGAAGGGAGGAGATGAACTCGTAGGCAGCCCTCGCATGAATAAAGGCAGTGGCGTAGCGTGGGGGGTGCCAGGGGTGCCGGCCGCACCGGGCGCAACATCTGGGGGGGCGCGAGTCCAGAGGGCCCAGCTGTGTCGTGCCCTCGGCCCGCCCCTATTGTCAGAGCGGCCAGCCAGCCTCCGCCTGCTCCTACCTTGCCCACCCGAGGACTGCGGCAGCGCCCGCCCCCGTGGCCACCTACCCCGCCCCGCCTCGCCCATTGGCTCGCCTCCCTCGGCCCCGCCTCTCTCCGATGGCCGCGGGGGGTGTCCTGCTCGGCGCCGGTGCCTTTTTTCAGGAGGTAGGGAGGCTGGACGGGGAGGTGGGGTCGGAAGCGGGCAGAGAAGGAGGGGAGCTCGTAGCCAAAAGGGCTGCGCCGGCCGGCAAAGGGCCGGGGAAAGTTTGGAGAGGAGAAACGCACCGTCATGATTTCCCGGTGGAAGCGGCAGGATTAGGGATGGCGAAGCGTAATTACGCACGAATTTCGCTGGGTGAGAGCTTCGGGGATCGATCGGCGGAAATGGGAATCAATTGGAATATGAGAAAGAGAGAGAGAGAGACCATCATTCATAGGCATAGATTTGTAGGGTTAGGGGGCGCAAGTCCATGGGTTAGGGGGCGCAAATTACTTGCCTTGCCCCGGGTGCTGACAACCCACGCTACGCCACTGAATAAAGGAGACCAACTTTAGGGTCATTCAGACAGACGTGTCTTACTTTCATCCTGTTTGCCTGCTTTGTTACGTACAAGGGTGCATTTACTCCTTCCCCATCCCCTTGTGAGGAGGGGTGTGCTCGGTGCACTTATATAGGACTAAATCAACCTTCCCCATTCAGCAATGGGAGGGTGGGTGAGGCTGTAGCCTCAGAAGTGCCCGTTCTTTGCCTGGCCTTGAATTTCAACCCACAAGCTTTTTAGGTGGCGAGCCATATGCACTTGCAGCCTTTTGTGCCAAAAGGCGGTCACCCGCTGCCTCCCCTCCTTACCCACTGCCCTTCTTCATGGCTTCAAGTGTTTTGTGAAGCAAAATGAGCCAAGGTTTTTGTGGAAGTCCCTTAGGGGGATTGTCGTCTGTGCCCTGTGACCGTCTTGAGAGTGTCGGAACAGATGGCTGCTCTTCTGACCAAGCAGGGTGGGGGTGGGGTGGGAGAGTGAAAGGAAAACAGTCATAATAGAAAAAAATAGAATCGTTCAAGCCTGTCTGGATAAAGTTGACCACAGGGGTGAGGAGGAGAGGGAACTCCACCAGGGTTTCCAGCTTCCCCTAGCATGGCTCTTTCAGCGCAGTGGTGAGACCTGCTGGCAGAGAGCACAGTGTGAGGAATGGAGAGAGGATAATTGTTTCAGCATGTGTGTGAGCTTGGAGCAGTGGCTGCCCAGAAGTAGCAAAGCACACAAGTGATTTCCTTCTCTTTCGGTCATTTTTTCGTTGGTCTCATTTCCCTCCCTCCCACCCCCTTTTATTTTCAGACGAAGAGGAGGAGGAGCTGCGCAACTTGGAGAGCCCCCTTGTTGTCAAGAAGAAGAAACGAGGGCCCAAAAAGCAGAAAGAGAACAAGCCGGGGAAACCCAGGAAGCGCAAGAAATTAGTAAGTTGCCTCCTTTTCTCCACTTTTGTACATATGTGTTAATGGCATTAGTGACTTGTTGCTTTTTGAAGGAGGTGGACGTATGATGGGGCAGTCATGATAGTGGCAAGACTGTCTTACTGGGGCCTGCGGGGAACCAGTTTGCAATGGGGGGCGGGGTTCCTTGATGCCTTGGCCATTCTGGCCCCTCTAAGGCTAAAGAGTCCGCTGGAAAGAAATGGCAAAGTTTGATTTTGGACTGGGATTCCCTGCCACCCACCCCCGGCTATGCTAGCTAATTGGTTCTTCAGCTTATGTAGTCCTGGTATGCAGAGATGAAATTCTGCATTTGTTGAAGGCTATGGTGGATTAATGGAGGGGCACAAAAGGCACATATTTAACTGGGTGGGAGAGGTTCCTCATAGGTTTGTTTTTTTTAATCTCCCCTCTTCATTTTGAATGAAAATGAGTTGTCTGTGTAACATCCCTAGTTTTCCCGTGCACCAGTCACAGAAGTTTTTGGGCCTCCCTGTCAGTGGGCTGCACCTCCCTGGGGGCTCTCGCTTTGTAACAGAAGGTTTTCTGCCTGAGGCATTCTGCTGCTGAATCATCTCTTCAAGATTTACTGTTTGTTTTGTGGGTTGACAGTAACTGCAGGCTGGTTATTTTGCTAAGCCGCTTTATCTCACCATAATGAACGGGTTGCCCTTGTCCTGGCACGGGCTCCTTTGCCCAGCAGGAAGGCTGTTGCTAATTAATGCTAATGATCTCACTTGTTGTGCCCTCTCACTCTCTGTCTTCCCCTTGGCAGGTCAGCGAGGATGAGTTTGAATCTGACCGAGAGGAGTATCGGGCCAAGTCGGAGAGTGGCGGCAGCGACTATGGAGGAGTGGGGAAGAAAAAGCGGAGAAAGCATCGGGAGAAGAAGGAGAAAAAGACAAAACGGCGGAAAAAGACGGAAGAAGATGGAGTGCAAAAGCCAAAGGTAGAATCCTAGAATTGTAGAGTTGGAAGGGACCCCGAGGGTCATCTAGTCCAACCCCAAGCAATGCAGGAATCTCAACTAAAGCATCCATGACAGATGGTCATCCAGCCTCTGCTTAAAAACTTCCATGGAAGGAGAGTCTGCAACCTCCTGAGGGAGGGCCCTTGGAACTTGCTGGATGACTCAGGGTGTTTGCACCTCAGACTCCAGAGTAGAGCCGCCACCACCCGGGGGTGGTCCGCCCTGGGTGTCATCCATGAGGGGGGTGACAAAAAGGTACACCGTGGGGGGCTCGCCCCGCTGCCCCTAGCCGCGCGTAGCGGATGGCCCCACTGCCACCATGTATGGCAGATCGCTCCATCATGCTGCCCCCCCTTGCAGTTCGCCCCCCCCCCCCGGTGCATGGCATGGCCTCAGCTCCAGGTGCCCATGTATCTAACTCCACCACCGAGACAAAGAAGGTTGAGGAAGGCAGACAGACCCAGCAAAAGAATGCAGAGAGCTCCACAGGGCCTGTGTGGGCCCCTGGAAGAGAGTTTCTCAGGCTCCTCACACAACCTCTGCCAGCACCTGTGTTTATTCTTCATGGGCATTTACAGTGGTGAAAGGCAGGGACTTTGATCTTCTTTATTTTAGGTTTTTATTGAATGCATATTCAGTAGATAAATGATCTCAGAGTGCCTCAGGGTTTAAAAATATAAAAGCAACACAATACAATCATACATAGAGATACAATCATACCTCGGGTTACAGACGCTTCAGGTTGCGTTTTTTCGGGTTACGGACCCGCTGAAACCCGGAAGTACCGGAAAGAGTTACTTCCGGGTTTCGGTAGTTGCGCATGCTCAGAAGCACTAAACCACGCATGCGCAGAAGCATCTGATCACAACCTGTTCGTGCGCAGACGCGGCGCTGCGGGTTGTGAGCGCTGCGGGTTGCAAATGTGCCTCCTGCATGGATCATGTTCACAACCCGAGCGTCCACTGTATATTGGAAAGCAGTAGCAAACGAAAAGCAGAATGCCAGAAAAAAAGAGTATAGAGCTCCACATCTTAAAATACCTGGGCAAATAAACAGGCCTCTTCAATTCATTCCAAAAAGACATTGAGCTCAGTACCAAACAAGCCTCCATGGGGGAGAGTCTCCTAGAGCTGGTCTGCTGTAATGTAAGAAACTCTGTCAAGGGTTACCACTTACTTTGCTTCAGTAGGTCGAGAGACCCAGAGACAGGGGTCTGAGCTCTTAACAACTGGGCAATTTTGTGTGGGAGAGAGCAGTCCTTAAGGTAGCATTGTTCCCAAGCTGGAGCCTGCTGCTCCTTTCTTTGACATTTTTCTGTGGAGACACGTAACAGGGTTAGTAGCAAAAGGGTCCCCACAGGGCAACATTTCAATATTTTGCTCAGGTTGCTTTCTGGGAGCTCTTAAAGCAGAAAAATAAGCCCACTGAGACCGGGTGGGCTTATTGTTCTGGATTAAACCCGGAGTCACCCTTGACCCTACACCAAATACAGGTTTGTTTTTCTTGATCAACTGCCAGAACAATGGTCAGGCATGTTTCTTACAACTGCCTAGCAAGTTCAGCCTCCTGGTGTTCTGCCTTCCCACCTTCAGTGTCATTCAGGGATAGAGTGTACTGGGATGCTTGTGGGATTCCTCTATATTTATTTGTCAGCTGTAGCACAGAATGTGTTGCAGAATCCCAGTGGGCCTTTCCTCCGTCCCTTGGGATGATGCCACTGTCCATAAAGTGGTAGAGTGTGAGGGGATTAATGCTCCAGCAGGCACAGAGTGGTGGATGCATCCAGCATGGTGGCTTAATTTGTCAAGGCACGCTTCAGCTCCTCTCGGGGCACACTACTGTGCTGATGTAGAGACCCATTTGCATTTCCAGTCCTTCATGTCTCTTGTCCCAACACTCTTCCCCTGGTGCAAGGCAGCAGTAGCACAGCAGGGAGATTTTTGCTTAAATAGCTCAAAATATTTTCATGTTTCTTTCAAGGTGGAGCAGAAATCCTCTGCTCAGCTGCTCATGACCTGGGGGCTGGAAGATGTGGATCATGTCTTCTCCGAGGAGGATTATCACACCCTGACAAATTACAAAGCCTTCAGCCAGTTTATGAGGTGAGTGTCTGGAATCCAGGAGGAATGGTGGGCTTCAAGGTCCACCTATTCACAAACTAAAGAAAATCAGACACTGATTGTTGTTTGGAGATGTGGGGTAAGCTTTGTAAACAGCGGTCTTCAAATAATTTTTTAAAAACCTGTTTTTGTGCAGATCACACACTCTTGTTTCATGTACACACTCTTTATGTACAGGAATAAGTCCCCTCAACCCCTTACACACTTCTTCCCTCAAGGAAGAGTGTGTTGTCAGGTAAGGATGTCCCAACTTCTTATCTTCACTCCTTTTTAAGCACTAGTGACATTGGCCACTGACTTAGATGGCTTTAAAATGAGATTAAATAAATTCAAATCAGATAAGGTTGTCAGTGGTTACTAGTCCTGGTGGCTGTAGTCTACCTGTAGGATGAGAGGTTGGGGACTACAAGTAGGAGAGTGCCGTTGCTCTCATGTCTTACTTGTGGGCTTCTGAGAGGCATCTGGTTGGTGCTGTAGGAGCAGCATGCTGGACTAGATCAGCCTTCGGTCTGATCCAGCTTCAGGGCTTTTCTTATGTTCTTTTGTTGTTGTTTAGTCGTTTAGCTGTGTCCAACTCTTCGTGACCCCATGGACCAGAGCACGCCAGGTACTCCTGTCTTCCACTGCCTCCCGTAGTTTGGTCAAACTCATGTTCGTAGCTTTGAGAACACTGTCCAACCTTCTCGCCCTCTGTCGTCCCCTTCTCCTTGTGCCGTCAGTCTTTCCCAACATCAGGGCCTTTTCCAGGGAGTCCTCTCTTCTCATGAGGTGGCCAAAGTCTTGGAGCCTCAGCTTCAGGATCTGTCCTTCCAGTGAGCACTCAGGGCTGATTTCCTTCAGAATGGATAGGTTTGGTCTTTTTGCAGTCCAGGGGACTCTCGAGAGTCTCCTCCAGCACCATAATTCAAAAGCATCAATTCTTCGGCAATCAGCCTTCTTTATGATGTCGCTAGATGAACAAATGCTTTGGGAGTGATGGTCTCTGAGTAGTCTTGCTTTGCCTTTATTCTTGTCTCTGGGAACTGTGCAGGAATGTGAATGGTTTGTTAAACTGAAGCAACAGTTTGCATGAATGTAGCCTCTCTTTACTAGTTGGAATAGTGAAATGGCAAAAAGGCAATGAGTGGGGAAGAGGATGAGACGAGAAAGCAAAAAACCCTGTTTTTGCAGTGAGTGTGCTGTAGATAGCCTTTCTCAGCAAACAGCCTTGTTAAATGCAGGTACCGGAGCAACAGACAGCCCAGTATCTGCATCCACAGACCTGAGGGCTTATCTGGCTGTGAGCCTGTGACTCAATCCAGGCAAAGCTGAGTTCATGTCAGCTACAAGGAAGCTGCCAGTGGCCTTGGCAGGCCCCCGTATCTCCCTGCTTTGGCTTGGCGGGCAGAGGTGCATTCTGCCGCCAACAACTCTCTGTGACCAATGGCAGCAATCCGGCACCAACATTCATGAGATCTTGAGGCCACCTGGGCCTCGCCAGTTTAATCAAGTCAGTGATTTGTGCCAGGGGCTCAGGGGACAGGCTTGCCAGTGGGGCTTTCGGAGAGTAAAGCTCTCAGCCTGTCTCTAATTAGCTTTAAATTGTTTGGCACTCGCCTGTACCTGAGGCAGTTTGCCGCCTTCCCCTGCTGCTGCTGGGATCAGCCAAGAGCTCCCTCAAGACCAACAAGATGGAGCTCCTGCTGGAAAGGCCCTTTGGAGCCCTTTCACATGTTCCTCATGGCTCCCCGAGGGCTTAAAGATCTGCTGTGCATTTGGGACATCTGTGTTCCTGAAATGCAGTGTATAATCAGGACTTCTAGAGGTCTCCATAGCTGCCATATGCTGTAGTATCTGGCGGTGTGCTATCCTTCAGTGTGCAAAGTGCTTTATTGTTCCTGGCACGTTTCTATCCTTGGCAGCAGCCCTGTGAAGTTATTCAGGCCTAGAGTGGAAGATTTGCTGAGGCCATCCAGTGACTCTCATAGCAGAGCCCCAGGGATTTGTAGCTGGGTCTCCCATTTATCTGAATCCAGCAATCTGTTCTCTATAGCATCGCTGGGGCAAGAATGGTGCTGCAGTACAAATGGTGCCTGCTAACCCTGCTGTATTCTGAAGCCGCCATCCTCCCCTCCCCTCAGTCAACTATAGCATCTCATAGCCAGTGATGTTGAAGAGTGAGCAAACAGAACGAAGGCCCTTTGCTTTGGCTGCTTTGTGGCTGGGGCAAGATCACGCTTTACAACTCTTAAGAAAGGGATGGAGAGAAGTGAACAGCTTTCAAAGTGTGGACTGAAGCTTGAGACTAATATGGAGGGATAAGGAAGCAGCTTAAACCATCAAAATAAAAAGTGACATGATCACGGAAATGGAAGAGAAATATGAGTTTAGCACAAATATTCTGAAGAGTTGGAAAACTTAGGTGTTATCGCAGGTGGCTATTATTGGTGCTTATTCTAAACAGGTTTTGTCCCTGGAGAATCCAATTTCTCTGCAGGAGGAAGGATGAGATATAATCTGTAGTTTTCCCCAGCGTCGCAGTGATATGAGTCTGTCATGTTGCATCCATCCATCTTTGTATTGTGTTCTTTGTGTCTCTCTCCCTCTGTCTCTCCCTCTCTCCACCCCCCCTCACTCTGCCCCTTGATCTGTTTTTAATATTCCACCTCTGTCTCTCACTGGATGTAGAATTGCTCCCATATAGTATCGCAGTCCGAAAGAGTGACATTTGCTGGCCTTTTCTTTATCTTGTTGTTGTATTTGTCTCTGCCTCCCCATTTCCCCCACTGCATTCTTTGTCAGTCTCTCGCCACATGCAAGGCAAGGCAGGCCTGCTGCTGCTTTGTTTTATGCGGGCCTGTCTTTGTCTTAGAGCCCCGCCTATTTCTGGAAAGCATTTTGAAATTAAATAAATTCAGACTTTTCCCTCCCCTCTCCCTCCTCCTTTTCAAAGCAAGAGCTCATATTTCTTTAATAGCATCCCTTAATAGTCTGCAGTGCATTATGGGCCATGGTGACCATCAATAATTAAGAAGTCAAAATGAGATCATAGCACAGCTCTGCATAACAGCCCTCTTATTGGTTCAGTTCAGAAAATCCTCCAAATCCTGGTTTGGAGAATGAGGAATATGAAATGGGCTTGCATGCTCTCTTCTCCACCTCTTTCTTCTCCTCTTGAGTCCCTCCTCCATTTCTAGGTTGCTCTAACGATAGTTTGCCATGACACCTGAATCAGACAAACGATGGTTAGGGATGAACCTCAAACTGGTGTGTAGCCTCACTTCAGATCATGGTTTAAAGGTTAGCCCTAGGCATAGATGGTTGAAGTTGTGGTTGGTCTGGCTTGAACAACCTGGACGTCAAGGAGGAAATGGTGTGCAAGGATTGGGTGGCAGGGGTGGGAAGAAAGGAGACTTGGAGCATTGTTTGAATTGATCAGTTGCCAGTGACTCGCTGGGCTTTTTAGACTTGTCTCTGCAGCTACAAAGATGAGGATCAACCTCCTTGGATCATCCTTCCCTTGGAACAGGGGAACAAAAAAAGCTTGCAGGTAAAAAGGGCCTCAGCAGATGCAAGCTAGGGAGATTTTTCTCTTGTTAGCCAAGATGAAACAAGATGACCTCGTGGCTCAAGAGGTTCTTAGGCCTTACATTTCTGGGCGTGAATGATAGCTATTCCTCTGGAACCCAGTTACAGTATGTGTGTTTGTAGCAAATGGCTGGGCTACCCCATCACCAGGAATATAGCATTACTCTCAAGTCGAAACCTGAAATTTTTCTGTTGAGTGACATAACACAAAGCCCAGGGCATAAATTGATCTGGAGCTGTGTCCTGGTATGTGTGATACAATAATAAAGGGGAAGCATGTCTCTGAATAACTGGCAACCACATATGGGTTAAGGGAACAGGAATTCTAGGAAGACTTGAGTTTTCATGCCTTTCTTCTGTTACTCCCACTGTGTGTATATGTGTGTGTGCATGTGCATGCGTGTGCGTGCGTGTATGTATGTATGTATGTATGTAATAATGCCCTTCTGTAATCTTACCATGCAAGTGAAGAAATTGGAATTTTGTACAGGTTTTGGTATTTTGAGAACTCCATTTCCACTTTTCAGAAGTCTAGCCTTTCTGGCTCCATTCTTAGACATGAATGTATGTGAAATCTCATGGATGGGTCTGGAGCATGATTTCAGGTGTTTTAGGCTCCAGGGCCTGGCCTATGGATAGAAGCAGCAGGGATCCTGACAGAATTCGGGGCCTGAGCACGATCATGGGTCAGGGTTTGCTGTGCTAGAAATTAACCCCTTTAGAATCTTGTGCGTGGCTTTCCCTGTCAGATGGATGAAAGCTTGTATTTATGCCCATTGCACAAGGGCTGTGAATGTCTGCCAGCCAAAATCCCAGAGGTCCTTGTACACTCGAGCCCCAGTTGGTTCAAACGTCGGCATGCTGGTTACGAGCGCTTTGTGTTGACAGCAGATGAAGTGCTGAGGCTGGTTGGGGGCAGAGAGATCAAGAAGATGCAGCATCTGCAGCGAGGATTATTGCAGATGATGGATGTCTTGTGCTCCAGGGTTCTTGGCTGCAGGGATAGAGGGATGAAGGAGGAGAGGAGGTCAGAGCTATCGCCTCCAGCCCTGTACGGCAGCATGGTGCTTTGTTTCTGTGAGTGTGGTGTTGGCCTCTGTTGGATTAAACAGAGCATTGGCCTGTTCCGGTTTGGCTGTTCTTGTCTTCCCTTGAGACAGATAAAAGCCAAAAGGAGCAAGCAACTGTAATCCTTGCCTTGCTGGGCTATGAGGTTAGCCCCAGGGGAGGGGCAAGCTGGGGTGATTTATGTTTAATGCTTTGGTTTGCTCTGTGCAATAGGCTGCTTCCATGTTGGTCTGATCCTGTAGTCCAACGGGATGCCTCCAGGTTAGCTTCACTTGTTTTGTGGAACGTTAATAACTTTCAGACCTGGAGGGAGCTGCTTTTACTGTTTGCCTTAGATCCCAAATACATCAGGCCACTTCTGAAATATTCCATTCATGTGCTGATTTTGGGAATTTCATGGTTGACTGTTGCTCAGAACCACACACACCTCTAAGCATCTCCTCAGTGTAAAAAAACCCAACCCACCAGAATAAAACAACAAATACTTCCATTTCTGTCTTAAAAGGAGTTTGATCTTCAGCTCTTCCTCTGCTAAGGAAGTGATTTGAGAATTTTAACACTTCTGATACCTGGGTTCCTTCTGAAGTCTAATCTAAACTCATTAAGGCCCAGTTGATGGCCTTATTAGCGGGGAAGGTTTAATTGCTTCTGGATTCTATAAGGTGCTCCAGGTGCTACACAGCTGCTCAGTCCTCTTTCTAATCCCAGGATTTATTTCACATAAATTAAAAAAATGTCTGTTTCAAAATCATACAAAATCATTAACTGGCATGAGGATTTCCAGGCTTTATACTTTAGCTTCGAATGGGATAAGGCAACTAAAATGATCAGCAGGAAAAATTCAAAAAAACAAACGAAATGATCAGCAGGCTGGAGCAACTTCTGTATGAGGAAAGGTTGCAACATTTGGGACTTTTTACTTTAGAAACATGGCTTGTAAAGTGGGCGACATACATGATAGTGGTACTGGGTTCTATTCAGATAACTTTTATTTCTGTTAGACCCACTGGCATTAATGGACCTAAGTTAGTCATGGCCAATAATTTTGGAGAGTCTACGCTGAATAAAAATTGGTTGAATACAACTCCATTGTGCATATTCATGCATAGTATGGAGAAGATGTATAGGGAGGTGTTTTTCTCCTTCTTTCATGAGACTAGAACTCAGGGACATCAAAAATAGTAGCAAGTTTGTATGGAGAAGCGTGCTGAGTGCAAGAACATCAAATCTTCTTTAGCGTTTCTTTGCTATTCTCTGAAAGGGATGATGTAGTGTTTGCATGCTTGAACTTACATTGCTGTTTCGTTTCCCCTTCTTCCTAGGCCTCTCATTGCCAAAAAGAACCCCAAGATTCCGATGTCTAAAATGATGACTATCATGGGAGCTAAATGGCGGGAGTTCAGTGCCAACAACCCCTTCAAAGGGTCGACGGCAGCTGTGGCTGCAGCAGCTGCCGCAGCTGCAGCCGCAGTAGCTGAGCAGGTGTCGGCTGCAGTGTCGGCTGTCACTGCTTCACCTGAGCCACAACCACCACTACCGCTGCAGCCTCCTCCTCAGCCTCCTCCAATCCGCAAAGCCAAAACCAAAGAAGGCAAAGGTGAGTAGCAGGAGATCTCAGGCCTTGCAGAAGGATGTGTGTGCACTCGTGTGTGCGGAGCGCATTAGACAAAGCTGTTGGCTTGATCTACCCAACTTCCCTTTGCTGTTTTGACACTGGAGCTCTGGAGAGTGGTGGTGGTGGGCTAGTGGGATACAACGTGCGTGTCTGCCACCGAGTGGCCTTGAGTTTTTTCACACCAATAGCCTAAAGAGCCAAGATGTCAGATCTTGTGCCTAGAGCTGTGGGGCTGGTTCTTCACCCTGGACCCAGAGATCTTGGCTCCCAGCAATCCATACCCCAGCACACCAGGACTCCACACTTCTCCCAAAGTACCAACTTTAAGCCCTCTAGTTCCCCACACCCAATGACAGCCTCACTTCTCTGTCCAGTGGAAGGAAGGCATCCACAAGCAAACAGACTCCTACTGCTACCCAGCAGAGGCAGGATCATGTGACACCAAACCAGAAGGACTTTGCTGACTCAGGGATGTTCCGCTTCAGCTCCTTTCCTACCTTGCCCAGGTTAACAGCAGCTGTTCTGTTTCTATGGTGATCGTTTTTTACCAGAGCCTTTTACCTTGACATTCTGCTATCTCAGGTTTCTCAGCTTTCATACTCGCATGCTCTTCTCTCTGGCTTTACACATAAAAAAAATTACAAAAACTGTTGCCTCCTTATCTTTCATCGCTTCCTCTTTTCCCTTTGTTTTTCTGTTGCCTGGTCACAGCGCCAGTAGGCAAAGCTCAGTCTTGCAAGGACATCAACAGAAATAAAGGAGGATTGGTTAGATTGGTGAGAAGGTTAAAAAGTGCTGCCGATAGCACTGTTTCCCCCACTGCCTGGGTGGCTGCTGCAGGGCACCCCACAGTGGATTCCCAAGGAGGGTCGTCAGTGGAAGCAGACAGCATTACTGGTAGTGCCCTGAATCTCCTAGCAGAGCATAAAAAAGCAGTATTGCTAGCTCAGAAACCGCTGTCTATTACCAGCTGTTGTTGCCACTCTGGTCTCCTGACTGTCTCCAGAGATAAAGATCTGCTTTGGGGCAGCACAGTGAGGTTTGAGTGGGCCTCCTTATGCCGGAGGACTGCTGGAATGCTAACGCTTTCCCCCTTGAGGAACAAGTGATGCCATTTTCTGATCTTGCTGCTGAGGGGGGTTATGTAGCAGCAGCAATACCCAGGGGTCTGCTCCACTCATATGGATGGCAAACCACATACAGGATTCCAGCTTCTGCTTTTCTCTGCTGCTCAGTCCAAGAGTTCCTCAGTGAAGATTGCATTGGTTGCGCTGCATGGCTGATGGCGCTGCACCCACTGCTGTAGCAGCTTCTGGTGGTACTTCCTTGGTTCAAGTATCTACACTGGATCTAACACAGCAGGCTGTAGCTGAGGAACATACAGTGGTGCCTCGCAAGACGAAATTAATCCGTTCTGCGAGTTTCTTTGTCTTGCGGATTTTTCGTCTTGTGACGCACGGCTATTAACGGCTTAGCGGCTATTAACGGCTTAGCGGCTTTAAGAAAAAGGAAACAAACTCGCAAGAACTCGCAAGACGTTTTCGTCTTGCGAAGCAAGCCCATAGGGAAATTCGTCTTGCGGAACGACTCAAAAAACGGAAAACTCTTTCGTCTTGCGAGTTTTTCATCTTGCGAGGCATTCGTCTTGCGAGGTACCACTGTACACAATAGCTAGGGACCCTGATCTAGTTCTTGAGAGCGGGAGCTGTGGCACCACTGCTCACTTCACCAGCAACCCTCCTCCGACTCTTCTTTGGCTTCCATTCCTTCCAAGCTCAAATCAGCAGTTAAGGGTCCCAAGCACACACTGCTGGGCAGATATCTGCTGGCCGTAAAATTGCTAGGGGTTCCGGATCCCTGCAAGCTGTCAGAAAACACTTAGGGAAAGGAAAGGTGCCTCCAGCTGCCGGGGGGGGCATTATTCAGAGGATTGCAGGAAAATAGAGAAATAAGTCCCAGAGATTAAGGAGAATGGAGTGAGGGTGGTCTGCCTGAGGATGGTCTGCCTTCATTGCTAAGCACTTACTCCCAAAGTGCTCTGAGATTGCAGGACCCAACCTCAGAACCTGTGCAGCAGATATCTAGGGCAGCAGTGTTCTTTTGTTTTTTGTTTTAAGCACAAACCTGCTGTCAAGCAAACCCGTTTCCCTCCCCTTTTTCTAATGTCATCAAAGAGGAGTAGGTGGCTCTCCTACAGACCAGGAGGGACATTAGTGTGACTCAGCATTTTTATTCTCTACCACAGCTGATCATGGAGCACCTGCATTGACAGGTGGCAGCCCTGTCCTCAGTACTGTCCTGGCCAGATCATGTTCTTGAGGCACTCATGAGCTGCTTGAGTTTCTATGTCTGAAGCTCCTCTTCTGAAGGTGCTTTCCCATGTGATGATCACATTATCACAGTATGCCTCTGAATGACAGGCTCCTGTGTATACACCTCTTGTGTATTATAGAAAAGGGCAGAGTGATTTCAAGACCAGACTCATCCTTTATCCCTAAAGTTAATTCCTTGTCCCATCACTCTCAGGAGCTAATCCTGCCTTTCTTTGACCTTAACCCCTCTGAAGAAGGCTTGGCACAAGCTAGACATGAGCAAGGCACTAAAATCCATTTCAGAAGCACTGTGCCCTTCAGGCACTCAGATTGCCTCTGTATTTCCCTTAATCCCTCTAACCTAGGCCAAAACATGCCTAAGACGTCTCTGATTAGGTGGATCAGCGCACGTATATTGCTAGTTCTTGAGGCACAAAGCTTGCCTACACTGTTTAAAATCACGTTGAACTCGATCAGGGCAGCCTGGCATCACTGCAGCCTTTTCTACCAATGCTTCAATATTAAAGATATGAAGGTGTGTGACTTACTCCTCAGCAGATACTTTTCATTACATGTTGTAGGATGCATGCCTGTGCTTTGACAGAGGTAGCATTTGATAGGAGTGTGCTACAACGTGTACTGCTGCTGTCTTAGATATCCATATTGGGATGCCTGCCTCCCAGTGGACACAGAATGGAACCTTGCTCCCTTATTGTGAATGCCCATCCTGGCCCAGTGTGACCAGAGGCATCTAGCCCTGCTCTTCTTCAGGTGGTTGGGTACCAACTGGCACATGGGGCTTTGGCTATAATTGTCCACCTGTACCAGATGTGGAGACTGTTATTTTTGTTTTCCTAATATTCCTTTTTCCTCCAGTTTCTTAATATGCACGCTATGTGATCGGCTTGTTAAGGAATTGGAACTGAGGCTAAGCCTCCTGAGCCAGCACAGTGTTTCATTTTGATGTCACCTGATCCTGCCTGCTTTAGGTGGTAGTAAGTAGGAGTCCATTCATATAAAGATGCCACCTTCACGCTTGGCCAGGATAGACCTTCATGGTAAGCGACCAACACCCCGTTCTTTCCGAGAGGAGCGGTGTAGAAGAGGACAGCAGCCAGGACATTTGGCTTCTCAGCATCTGGTAGGGGGAATCTCTTGCCAAGCTCCGCCATCTGTTTGCTGCTTTGTAGCTTCACGGGAGCCAACGTCTTCACCCCAAACGCCTATCTATTTGCTCTTCAAATGTGTGTGCAGGGGGTGGGGGGGAGACAGAGAGCACTGAGCACATTCATATGACAGCTTGCTTATTTATTTGTTTATTTCAACAAAAGGTCCAGGCCACAAGAAGCGGAGCAAGAGTCCTCGCATCCCAGAGATGAAGAGGAAGATGAAGGGGAAGAAGATGGCGCCTCTGAAGATCAAGCTGGGCATGATTGGGGGCAAGCGCAAAAAGAGCAGCTCAGTAAGACCCTCTCCTTGTCCACCGGGTGTGAATGTGGAGAATGGGTGAAAAGTGATGGGCGGATGGGCATTGTTTCTATCTGTTTGGCATTTTCGGACTGAAGAACGGTGCAGTTTTAAAAGAAGACATCACAGCTACCTGCCAAAATCGGATTTCTGTGACCTGTTTTTGTTATGCAAATGCAGCTCATTTGCTTCCCTTTGGCTCTTTTGCTTGCTTATTGTGCTTGTGCTAGTCGTGGGGAGGGTTCTTGGACTGCCCTTCTTTGCTGCCCTTCTGGCTTTTGAGATGTCACCAGGTGCTGCCATAGCCTGCACAATGTTCAGCTTGCCTTTGAAGCCATCCTGCCCCACCACAGGCATAAGATTTTTCTTATGGGCTATGGTAGGAAACCAGGCTAGACTTTGAGTTTGCATGGTATGACTGGAGGTATGCTTGTTTGCTTATAAAATCACTTCTGTTTCTTCTTGCCCCCTCACCTTTACCTTATAACTGTATTAAGTGGTGCTGTATTCTCCTTGCTCCCCCCCCCCCGGCCATAACTGAGGAGGGCTGGATGGCAAGCCACCTCCTTTTTCTTCTTGCTTGCTCCTTGGGGCAGATACTAAACTCAGGTGCCAAGCCCGTCTCCCCCACCTCCCAGCAACCATTTCCTCTCTCCCCTTTCCCCCTTACTTCTGCTTCTGTATGGGCCTTTCCTAATGGAGGGCTGCTCCGGTTATGTACAGCATTTGTTTCAGAGTGACGAGGTGGGAGAGCCAGAGGAAGAATCTGACCTTGACAACTCCAGTGTTCACAGCTCCTCGGTGCGTTCTGACAGTTCAGGGCGGGTGAAGAAACTCAAGCGGGGCAGACCTGGACGGAAGAAGAAAAAAGGTGAGTGTGGGCTGTAGGTTAGAGCATGGTAGTTAGGTAAACAAACTCATTTCCTGGTTATAGGATAGATGCGGCTATCAATCTCTCCTAACCCTGATGGCTGTGTTCTGCTTCCATGGTCAGAGGCAATAAACTTCTGAAAACCAGTTGATGAAAACTGCAGGTGGGCAGAGTGCTGTTGTACTCATGTCCTCCTTGCAGGCATCTGGCTGGCCACTGCGACAACAGGTTGCTGAACAAGATGGGACACTGGCCAGAGTTCTTTTGTGTTAGAAAAAGACAATCCTACTAGATTTCCCTGTAAAAAGAACGACAGAAATACTCGCTTTCTCACTCATTTGCCAGGGCAGAAGGGCCGTTTTTCAAGTTTCCTGTTTGTGTGTGGCAAAGGAATTCTGGGAAGTTTCAGCCACACCTCCTTCCCACTGGTTTGTGTCATTCACAGGCCCCCATAGCCCTGGAGAGAAGTTTGCATTCAGCCCACCTTTCATTTGTGCTTATCATCCAGCCTCTTCTCCCTTCAGTTGCTGCTTTTTCAGTTCCATCCCCTTTTGGGGACAAGCAGTAAATGCAATTTGTTGAATGCCCCTCAGTTTCTAAGGGAGGAAGATGGATGACTCCCAATCCTAGACCTGCCCTGGCCCAGGTAAGGGAGTAGGTTGTACGTAGCTCAGGTGCCTTCATGCCATATTCTGGTTTCTCCCCACTTCCCGGCCCTGCAGTTGCTGGTGAAGAAGAGGCAGACGGCTACGAGACAGACCACCAAGACTACTGTGAGGTGTGTCAGCAGGGCGGGGAGATCATCCTCTGCGATTCATGTCCCAGAGCTTATCACCTGGTGTGCCTGGATCCGGAGCTAGACAAGGCCCCCGAGGGCAAATGGAGCTGCCCCCACTGTGTAAGCTGCTCACCTTTCTTCCTTGTTCTCTGCACACTAGCACCTCCCACCCTGTGTCTCCCCCATTTCCAGGGAAGGAGCTTGCCTGTTGTAGCCCTTGCTCTGGTGCCGTTCCTGCTTAGGAGTCCAGGATGCTGTGCTAAAAATATATATTAAAAATCCAAAATATCAAGCTCTGAAAATTCAGATACTGTAGCTGGGATAGATTGTGCAAAAAACAATGAACTTGCACTTTCTAGTTCACCTTCTGAGTGCAAAACTGTCCTTTCCCTCCCTTTGTTTTAAATTAGTGCTTGGGTTAGGGATGGTGGGAAAAGAGGGACTTTGGGGGGTGCTGTGTGCATAGGGACAAGGAGGCAGGGGCTGGGGTTCAGTGGAAGGACTCTGATTGGTCCATTCAGATGCCTTGTGGTTTCAAAACCCTGGCATATTCTTGTACCACAAAGACTAATGCAATTGAAGTGGGGATACTTGCTCTTCTGATGCTATACTAGGAACCCAGATCCTGCTATTATTGGCTGCAAGGATCTGGATCTCTTTGAAAAATTTTATTTAAAAAAATATTTAGCACATGTGCTGCTGAAGCTAGTACCTAAATTAATTTTTGAGAGCTACTCTTGGCTTTTAAAGCTGTGACTCTTCTACATACTTCATTTTCCTTTGCCGAGAATTCAGGCTGTGTAGAAACAGAAACCCATGAATCTGAAATTCATCAGAATAGTTGCTGGATAGACTCTGGCTTCTGCTGTTTGCAGCTCCAAGTGCTCCTACTTGCATGACCCCTATATCATAATCCAGCTCTCTCTCTCTGGGTGTGTCGTGTCCCTCGCCTGCAGGAAAAAGAAGGGGTGCAGTGGGAGCCAAAGGAGGAGGAAGAAGAGTACGAAGGGGAGCTGGACGATGCTGAGAAGGAGGAGGAGGACGATCACATGGAATACTGCCGCGTCTGTAAGGACGGGGGCGAGCTCTTGTGTTGTGATGCTTGCATCTCATCCTACCATATCCACTGCCTCAACCCGCCGCTTCCTGAGATCCCTAATGGGGAATGGCTGTGTCCCCGTTGCACGGTGAGGGCACTGGGAGAGAGGGCATCATGCTGGATTTCGGGGTGGGGGAGGAGTGGCTGTGCCTTGAGAAGAGGGTAAGAGAGAGAGAGACCAGCCAATGCATTTACTTGTCAGTAAGGCTCACTGGTTACATAAAGGGTTGCCTCCTGGACAAGAGGCTTTGGTGGGTGGCCAGACTGCCTGTGTCTCTGACACCTTCTCTTTCCCATCCCCAGTGTCCCATGCTAAAGGGACGGGTCCAAAAAATCCTGCACTGGAGATGGGGGGAGCCTCCGACACCAGTCGCTGTCGCCCTGCCACCCGATGCCAACCCAGACGACCCACCGCCCAAGTCTCTGCAGGGTCGTTCCGAGCGCGAATTCTTCGTCAAGTGGGTCGGGCTGTCCTATTGGCACTGCTCCTGGATAAAGGAATTGCAGGTACAACTTTGACTAAACTTGGGGCTGAGGCAGCTATGCCTTCGGACAAAACTCCATGCCTCGTCAGAGAGTGCGGGACCCCAAAACTGGAAATGAATGGTGGGATGACAGTGCTGTCAACAGCACATAGGGAGAGCTTTGAGCGTCTGGGCATTTGAATCCTCCCACATAGCATCATTCAGTCTTTGGGCAGCTTGATTCTGGTCTTTGCCCTGCCTTCGTCCTTTGGCATAAACTTAAATCAGTGTCAGCGCAACCGTGGGCTGGGGTGAACTTCTTCATTCCCTCTCTTCTGCCCCCAAGGACTGCCACCTCTCCCTGGCACCTCTTGTTTGGGGAGGCTCCCAGCACTCCAGCTCCAGCAGTGTTGTTCTGATGTTGCTCTCTGGGCATGGGCAGCCAGGAAAGATGCATTGACGATGTTGAGGCAAGGAGGAGAAGAGGCATCACGGCCCAGAAACTCTGATGTGACCCCTCACATTGCCCATTAGGCAGCTTGTGTAGTACAGCTGGGAAATAACTTGGAGAATCACTGCCAGCCTGTCTGTGCAAAAACCACTTCCGTTTGAAAGGTGGTATATTAGAATGGGAGAGTAGCAGCAGCAGCAGCAGCAACAACACATGTCTGTCAATGCCAATGATAGCCAGAAGTCCCAGCTACTCTATGTCCCAACTACTTCTAATGACTGGATGCTGAGCATAGGGATCACCATCATCAGGGTGCCCTGTGTTTGAGCCTCCTTCAGGCATGTCACTGGCCTCATCAGAACCACGTGTGCTGTTGCTCTAGACCCATCATGGCAGAGGCTAGATGGCCATTGATCAGGGGTTCGGTCGCAGTGGATTTTCTGTATCAGCATTTGAGTCAAATCCTTATATTTCTCATTCACGTCTACTCAGTTTCTCACCTTTCTTTTTTCTTCCCTTTCTCTGCCCCCTCCCCCCACAAATCCCAGCTTGAGATTTTCCACCTGGTGATGTACAGGAATTACCAACGAAAGAACGACATGGATGAGCCCCCGCTGCTTGACTACGGTTCTGGGGATGACGATGGGAAGAGTGAGAAGAGGAAGAACAAGGATCCTTTCTATGCCGAGATGGAGGAGAAATACTACCGCTATGGCATCAAGCCTGACTGGATGACCATCCACCGTGTTATAAACCATAGGTCAGCTTGTGTGTGTGCGTGTGCACATTTGTGTGCGCATAGTTAATCCCCTATCACAATGATGCCACGGCTAAAGGGTGGTGAACCTGCAGCCCTCAGGTCAGATCTGGCCCACTAAACCACTGCAGGTGGTCGACAGGCATTGACAAAACTGAGCTCCTCTTCTCTGCAAAGGCAACACTCTTGCTGGAAGGTCTTCCTGATCAGGAAACAGGAAGGAGTATGCCTTCCTGTTTCCTGAGCATTAAGACCTCCTGCCAACAGCATAGCACAGGAAGGTCAACCAGTGGGGCTTTCTTCCCCATCACAATGCTGGCTTGAACCTCTCTCCTCTCCTCTCAGCCCAGCACTGCAATGGGGATGAGTGCCATGCATACATCCTAGTGCGGTGTGTGCCAGCATATGTGTGTGTGTGATCTGCATGTGTTTGGTTTGTGCATGCTGCATATCTGGCAAGTGTGTGTGTGTGTGGTGTGCATGCATGCAGCCCTCAGACATCGGTCAGTTGTGAATGTGGTCCCTGGACCCGGGAAGGTTTAGCCGCTTGTACCATAGCCCACGGCCAGTGCACTGTTAGTCCTGATGAGACCTAGGCATGTGTTGGATACTTTGCGGTGGGCATTAGTGGGGTCACCCAGCGGGGAGTAATTGAGGTATAGGTGTTGGCAGCCTGGCCACTCCTGGGAACCCCACCTTTCTTTAAAGAATATTTAATCCTCAAGGTTCTGAAGAATAAAATGGATTTGAACGTGACCTTTGTGCGTTTCTCCAAGAGAATCCTTCTAAAAGATTTCCATATCTTCATGATATTCACCAGCTTAGCCATAGTGGCCTTTATTGACTTAATCCCATCATATGCCTTTCGGTGAAATAGAGTAAGCAAACCCAGTTTGTGTGGTTTCTTTTCTTTCTGCTTCTTTCTCTCTTTTCTCTTTGCGCCGTGAATTTACTGCGTGCAGCATTGACAAAAAGGGCAACTACCACTACCTGGTGAAATGGCGTGACCTTTCCTACGACCAGTCCACGTGGGAGGAGGATGAGATGTCGATTCCCGACTATGAGTACCAGAAGCAGGCCTATTGGTTTCACAGGTGAGGAAACTATGAGGGTGGCAGTGGGGAGGGAGGGAGCAGGGCAGGATTGAGCTGCCTGGCCCAATGCACCATGGGCCATGCCTGAGATTCCTGAGTGAGACACAACAGGGCCTTCCTCTCTCTCCACCCCCCTCACTCTCTAGAGAGCTGATAATGGGTGAAGACCCTGCCCAGCCCAGGAAGTACAAGAAGAAGAAGAAGGAGCTGACGTCGGAGGACCCGCCCAACTCCCCCACCAACGATGTAAGCTCTGGGGTGATGGCTAGCAGTGAGCCACTCACCCTTGATGCTGCAGCACTAGGCTGGGAAGGGAGTGCAGCCTGACAAAGAGGAAAGCTCTGTGCAGCTGAGACGTTTTAAATGGGGATCATTTCAGGGGTGGTGTCCAGAAGGGAGCGAGCCTCTGTCCGTGTGTGTGCATGGCTCTCACCTCTCTGCTTCTCTGTCTCCGGACATCCTTGCAGCCCACGGTGAAGTATGACAGCCAGCCACGCTTCATCACGTCCACAGGGGGCACGCTGCACATGTATCAGCTGGAAGGCCTGAACTGGCTGCGGTTCTCCTGGGCCCAGAGCACAGACACCATTCTGGCAGATGAGATGGGCCTCGGCAAGACGATCCAGACCATTGTCTTCTTGTACTCGCTATATAGGGAGGTAAGCCAGGAGTGGTGGCCTGGGCATGTTCGCTCTCTTTTCCGTTGTCTGAAGTATGTGAGTCTCTCTCTCCACCCCCCCCCCCCCCCGCCCCACTGCCCCTGGCTCCTGCGGAAACCTAACATTTACATGTCATTGCATGGCCCTTTCCTTATGCTGTGACCCAGGACTTCTGAACTGGTTCTCTTCCTTTCCTGACCATGCGCCTTCCCAAGTGTTACAAAGAAAGTGCTGGCTTCCTGTCCTAAAAGCTCACAGTCCTAAAAGTAGAGGAAGGCGAACAAGGGTATACATGGGACAGAGGGGGGGGAAAGGGTTATACAGTGGACACTCGGGTTGCGAACGTGATCCATGCGGGAGGCATGTTCGCGACCCATGCGTCTGCGCATGCGTGGGTTGCGATTTGGTCTTCTGCACATGCGCAAGCGCCAAAACCCAGAAGTAACCGTTCCAGTACTTCCGGGTTCGGCGCGGTGCGCAACCCAAAATCACACAACCCGAAACATGTGTAACCCGAGGTATGATTGTAAACCTTCCAGTGAAACTCTCCCACCTACTCCAGACAACTTGTGTCTTTCCAAGAAAGAAAGCCAATAAAGTAGCTTTTGCCAACGTTGTCTTTGTTTACCCAGTTCCACCTTTCAAAGCAACTAAAAATCCCCCCATACTCCTCTTGAGCCCCCATTCCCTGTTTGCCTAGCCCTAGCCTCTCTCCCCCTCTGAGATGGAATGGAAGAGATTCTCTTTGCTTCCTACCTCAGGCCCATCCATTCACTTCCACTGTTCTCCAACCAGATTGAAGCCACCGAATATTCTCCAATCTGCTTTGGATGTCATAAAGAAAGTTTCCTGCCACTTGTTACTTCCCTCAAAACCTCCACCTTAGCTCTCATTTTATTTGGGCTTTCCCTTCAGGGTTTCTGAAGGGAGACGGGTCTTGTTTGGAGTTTGGCCTCCCTGCTCTCCCAAACTTCGCCCCTTTGGGGTTTCCTCGTGGGTGAGTGTTCTGGAGCTGAACTATTTCTGCAGGATCCTACCCGTCAGCATGAGCTAGACCTCAAGTGCTCCCTCCCTGCTGTCCTCCTCTGCCCCAACCACCTCCTGTCTTGACCTCCTCATGGCAGCCTCCCAATGAGTGCCTGCTTTGCCAAGACATCTTGCTGAAGTACTAGAGCCTCAGGCTTTTCTGAAAGGTGGTGAGGCAAGGGAAAGCCCTTTGCTTAAGCGAGCAGCTGAGTTGCTGTCTGCTCCAGCTGCTGATCCCGCACCATGAGTGGGGCGGATCCTGCCACATTGCCCCAGATTCTTTTCCCCATAACAGAAATATCTGGCAGCAGGCAGCCCTCCTCCACAAAAGAAAAGGTGCACATTTAATCTCTGTTGTAGGGCAGCTTCCTTGTTGGTGATGACGTGGGAAGCACACAATGTGCATATGCTTCTCTGAACACAAGCGTGAATGCATCTGGGAAACCTGATGGGGCCAGATTTCCCAGATACATGCAAATCTGTCTGTGACATCTGCCTGATTACCTGTTCCATGTTGGAAGCATCCGTGTTGTGCTGGTGCTTCCTACTGCATTCATAACGTGTGGAGCCATCGCCAGCCTTGTGTGATGTAGATTGTATGTCTTTTGGGCACTGCCCATATGAGGTCTCCGTGTTCTGTATACCGCCTAGCACAGTGTTGGTGCTGAATGAACGCCTGGTAGGAGGAGTGCATCAGCCCCAGGCAAAGGGTCCTTCTGTGAACAGCTGTTACTTCTGTATGAACAGCTGCTGTGACTGGCTGCGTGTCAGTGATCCCAGCAGAGCCACAGGAGAACCTTGCTCATTCTGGCAGCCAGCGTTTTATGAATGGATTTCTCTTTGCCTAGCTGAGCCCCTGGGAGCCAAAAGCAAAGAGCCTGAGAATTGCTGCATCAGGCTGAGTCAGGGCTGGGAGCTGCCGGTGGCCTCTTTTGACTCCTCCCGAGCTGCAGACAGGAAAGTTCCTTCTAGTTCACATGTGATTTCATGCTCTTCCTCTTTTCTCTCTCTCCCCCCCCAGGGCCACACCAAAGGGCCTTTCCTGGTCAGTGCACCACTGTCCACCATCATCAACTGGGAACGAGAATTTCAGATGTGGGCGCCCAATTTCTATGTGGTGACCTACACAGGGGATAAAGACAGCCGCTCCATCATCCGTGAGAATGAATTTTCTTTTGAGGACAACGCCATGAAGGGTGGAAAGAAGGCCTTTAAAATGAAGGCAAGTGCAGTGGGGTTTTTTTCCCACCTTACAGCAACAACAGCGCTGACTCTGCAGCTTCCCATGGGCCTCATATTGATTGTGGTCAATATAATTTTGCTCCCCACCAAACTTTGAGGCGGAAGGCAGTTTGTTAACCCCTTCGCTTCCAAGCCCCACAATGCTGTCTTGCCAGCTTGCCTTTCAAATGCACAATAGCTCCGAACTCTTCCCCCATCAAGGAGAACCGCATTCAGTGGTGCCATGGAGCAGATGGTGGCTATACGTTTCCCCACCTTCTGTATTTCTCCTTTTTGTTTTCAGAGAGAAGCTCAGGTGAAATTTCACGTCCTCCTTACCTCCTATGAGCTGGTCACCATTGACCAGGCTGCCTTGGCTTCTATCCGGTGGGCCTGTCTTGTTGTGGATGAAGCTCACCGACTCAAAAACAACCAGTCCAAGGTGAGGAGAGCTGTGTGGTGGTGAAGCCTGAGCTGGCTTGTCCTGGATAAATGCCAGGATTTGGGACTCATCTGTGGTGGGTGAGGGTGGAGGGAGGGAAGAAGGATGCTCTGATGCCTGTACTGCTCTTGCTTTCAGTTCTTCAGGGTGTTAAACGGTTATAAGATTGACCACAAACTGCTGCTCACTGGGACTCCTTTGCAAAACAACTTGGAGGAGCTGTTCCACCTGCTGAATTTCCTCACTCCTGAGAGATTCAAGTATGGCTAATTTTGTGCTTCCTTCCCCCTGTTAATTAGAGAGCTGGAGGGGCTTAATCTTAACTCCTCTCCTATCTGTCATTGACACACTTGGCCTGTTTGTCATCTACCTTCAGACTGGGGTCCCTGTCCACAGTTTCCCCTCTCCTTTCCAGGTTTGCCTCCACCAGTAACCTTTTCATCCAGTGCATAGCTAGCCTGAACATAGGGTGGAGTTTCTTCTACCTAATCTTCCACCCAGCTGGAACTTGGTAGAACAGAGGGGCTGAGTCCTTCCACTCTAATCACAGAAGGCCTTTGGATAAGTTCAGCCTTCATAAGCATGAGGAGGGCCTGGTGAGCCAGTTGACATAAAAAGACTTGGCTGAATGTGAAAGGACAAGCGAATAGCAGATCTCTAGATAACCACTTCTTAGTTGTCCTTCATGCCAGCATTGTAAGACCTAGTGCCTAACAGCTGATCCCAAAATGTGGTGGCCCATCTGCCTCACAGCACAGCTCTAGTGTGAATGTTATACAGAAAGCGGTTTGGAAAACCTATAAAAGAGGAGCATTTGGGCATCTGAAAATGTATATCTGGAGGGATGGCTCCCTCTGCTGACCAGACATGCACACTGCTGGCAATCTGGCATCTTGATCACTCCCAAGTGACACTTAATGTGACTTCTGGTGGCCACAAGGGATTTCCGTTTGTCTGAAACAGATGTCTAGTGATGGGGGGCGGGCTCCTCCCATCAGCACTGGAAGCTGGACTTGTAGAGGCTTCAAGCTCTTTCCAGGGCGGGTGGAGAGGGCCAGGTTACATTTTCACATTTTTGCCCTTTGTGCACTGAGGAACCTCAGCTGCTTTTGCTTCTCCAAGTCTTAGTGAAACTAAAAGAGACGGCTTCTTTCTTACCTCTTTCATTGACTTTAGGGCTGGAAAGATTTTTATTTGGTTTGGTGGTGTCTTTTACACTGAGACTTGCAAAGGAACTACAAAGCATTAAGTGCTCCCTCTCCTGCACGTCTGTGGATTTGTTATTTCTTTCCACCTTCCAACTAAAGATCCTGCCTTCCCAGCCTTCAAATTTGACACCACATTAACACCACATAAATTATCCACTTTTATTTATTTATTTAATTTAAAATATGTTTAGTCACTTTTCTGGACAAGAGACTTAGCATCAAAATTAAAACCTTAAAAATTAGTGCACAGTTTAAAACTTTAAATAATTTTTTTAAAAAACCTAATACAGTGGTACCTGTGGAACAGCCCTGTTTATGAACGATTTGGTTTACAAACTCCGCAAAACTGGAAGTAGTGTCCCAGTTTGCGAACTTTATTTGGTCTAAGAATGGAATTTGGACGGTGGAAGGGCACTGGCGGCGGGAAGCCTCATTAGGGAAAGCGTGCCTCGGTTTAAGAACGGTTAAGAACAGACTTCCGGAATGGATTAAGTTCGTAAACCAAGGTACCACTGTGCTACAAGTCAGCACACTTGACAGGTTTCCACCTGCCACCCAAAATGAATAAGATTTAGTCTAACTCAGTTATCACCCAGGTAATTATTATCGTGCCTTAGAGAGCAGTTGTATACCACCCTTCATCTGCACATCTCAGGGTGGTTCACAAGCTAAAAATGCAATATACTGTAAAAGCAAAAAATACATGACAAAAACAAGAACAGAAAACCCCAACCAATAACCCCCTCCCCTCCCACAGACACATTTAAAAGGAATATAGGAAGTTAATTGACCCAAGGCCTTGTTGAAAAGGAACCTGGTGCCTAAAGGTGTATAATGAAGGCGTCAGCCAAATCTCCCTGGTTCCTCAATTCCGTTTGCCCAGCCAATTTCTCCCTAGAAAATCCACTTTGTATTGCTGTTTGTCTTGATTTAGTGCTAAAGAATGGGTTTTTTCCGGGGAATGTGGTGAGGTAAAGGCAAAACCACTTGGATCCATGCCTAGAAAGCACAGGACAAGCAGAAAACTGCTTGGACCCATGCTTTCTAGGCACAGGAAATGTGGGCAAGCCGCCCCTGTCTGAAACCCTGGAGAGCCACTGCTGCTAGCCACTGTAGACAGTAATGCAGGGGTCGGCAAGATTTATCTCGCCTGGGCTGGTTCACTCCAGCGGAGATCCCTCCATGGGCCAGCATCTGTGTCTGCGCAGATGCAATTTTCAGCACTGCGGAAGCGAGTTTAGTGCAGCATGTGGGGACTTGCTGAGCAGGCGACTCAGTTCGGGGGCTGCTCGTGGGCTGGTTAAACAACCTTCAGGGGCTGCTTGTGGCCCATGGCCTTAGGTTGCCTACCCCTGCAGTACTGTATATGGCAGCTCCCTATATTTTCTATGCTTCTATATACTGTCTGCAATCACAAAATATTTTAGGGTGGGTCACAAAATTTAAGTAAATAAAGAAAATGAAATTTAAAACCAATTTACTTTTTATGATCCTACCCCCACTCCGCAAGCCATTGTTTTAAGGAAGCTTGGGGGGGGGCATGACTTGGTTAGAAATGGGGGGAATTGAAGGATAGGGCTTTCGTTTCATTAAGGGTGCCCTCCCTTCGTTCACCTGCCCTAATTTGAGCACTAGGCTTGGGGGATCTTTGTGACAGATCCTCCTTCAGATACTTCCCCCAGCCCAAAATCCCTTCCTTTCCCTTGCTTGTGTGCAGCATTTTGTTGGCCTGAAATATCCCCAGAGGTGTACACGTAACAGCTTCTGTCTCTTACCCACAGCAACCTGGAAGGCTTCCTGGAGGAGTTTGCTGACATCTCCAAGGAGGACCAAATAAAAAAACTCCATGACCTCCTGGGACCCCATATGTTGCGCCGCCTCAAGGCTGACGTCTTCAAGAACATGCCGGCCAAGACAGAGCTCATTGTCCGTGTGGAGCTCAGTCCCATGCAGAAGTATGGGCAGGATTGGGGGAAGGGAGGCGGTATGGGGGACTGTCCTTTCCATGCAGAGTGCCAGGGTGGTGGCAGATATATGACCTGGACTCTAGTGGGGCGGGGGCACTGTGGTATGGATTTACAAGTGGCAGTGATGGCTCTTGGATCAGGGAGGGGAGACCCAGTGAAACAGAATTTGGGGGAGGGGGAGCTGGTCTGGTCAGGATGGAGGAGAGTCAAGGTCCTTAGGTTCTCTGCAAGAATAGTTACATCCTGGGGAGGGAGCAGTAGACCAAAGCATGCCAGAAGCCAAGACTCTGGTCTCCTTTCCTCCAGATTGTTGGGAGGGCAAATGGGAAAAGACAACTCATTGAATGTTAAATGTACTGTATTTCTTTCTGTCCCTTTTTGGTAAAAATCTGGCAGATACTTCTGTATGTGGAGGGGTCATAGAGTCTCTCTCATGCTACTCTTTTTCTCCTCCTGCTGTTCCCATTCTTCTCTCCCCCCCCCCCACCAATCAGGAAATACTATAAATATATCTTGACCCGCAACTTTGAAGCTTTGAACTCCCGTGGTGGCGGTAACCAGGTGTCCTTGCTCAACATAATGATGGACCTGAAGAAATGCTGCAACCACCCCTACCTCTTCCCTGTTGCTGCGATGGTATGTCTTGCATTGCCTGTGCAGGGCCAGGGCAGCTCTCTCCAGCTGGGAGCAGTGGGCTCATGTTGTGGAGCAGGGATAGGTTGCCTTTGGCAGGCAAACCGGCCCACCTCCTCAGTTAGCCCCTGGCCTTTGCCTAATCCCCTGGCAGTAAAGAATAGACCCAGCCAGATGAAACCACCTGCATGAATGACGACGGCTATGCTTTGTCTTGGCAGGAATCCCCCAAGTTGCCAAGCGGTGCCTATGAAGGGGGTGCTCTCATCAAGGCCTCTGGGAAACTGATGCTGTTGCAGAAGATGTTGCGGAAGCTAAAAGAGCAGGGCCACCGGGTGCTCATCTTCTCTCAGGTGAGAGTGGTTGGGGGGATATATGGGGCCTTGAGCACCTGGGTGCTGGCTGTGTGCAGTGTTGAGGAGGACGGGATGGAGAAGAAAAAGATGTGAACAACTTGTTGTGTGTTTCTTCTCCTATGGTTACAGCATGCAAATAATGTAATTTCATGACATAATTTTTTCCTAAACGTTATGGAGGTGTTGGGATGCTGTTTTTTGTGACATCAACTGTTCAGTAAGAACAAATTAGTCTCAAGTGCAGGCATGCAGTGTACAGCAAGAATGCTATTGATGAATGCGAAGGCACTATCAATCTCATTTAGGAATATGAATGCCCAGAGGTAAAAATGGGGTTTCCTCATTTTTCCAAGGTCTTCCTCCCTTCCCCCTCTTCTTTTTGTTTTTTTTTTTTTTTACAGTAGAAATTGGAAAGGAAAAGAAACCCCTCCAATGAACTATTATCTCTTTTAGGGTAGTGCTCTTTAAGGCAGGGTTTTAAAATATTTTTCTAGATGTACAGTACTCTCTCAAAATTGTTTCCAGTAACTTTGTATAGTAATATACAACATTAGGAAATTGCAGTCTCTGTGTATACAGTAGATATGAACAACTCAATTCCAATTCTGTTAGGCTAAAGAAAGGCATAGAAATAAGAAGAAGTTTACTGTTGCTTCTTGGGATATAGAGGAGATTTTTTAGTATTATTTCTTCTTTTTTCTGGATCTTGTTTATTGTGGAGGCTGTTTGTAAGCCCAAACAATTTTGCTTTCCACAGTGTTAGTGGTTTCTTAATCCCCCCCACCCCCACCCCCGTTTCCCCAACTGAGAATTTCCAGAAGTACTAGATCTCTCGTCTCATTTATGGGCATCTTTTCCAGATGACAAAAATGCTGGACCTACTTGAGGATTTCCTTGACTATGAAGGGTACAAGTATGAACGGATTGACGGGGGCATTACAGGGGCCCTGCGGCAAGAGGCAATTGATAGATTTAACGGCAAGTATGAAAGTTGAAGTATGAAAGGGACATGCGTGGTGCTGTGGTCTAAACCACGGAGCCCAGGGCTTGCCTGCTGGATGGTTGGCAGTTCAAATCCCCGCGACGGGGTGAGCTCCCGTTGCTTGGTCCCTGCTCCTGCCAACCTAGCAGTTCAAAAGCACATCAAAGTGCAAGTAGATAAATAGGTACCACTCTGGTGGGAAGGTAAACGGCGTTTCCGTGCGCTGCTCTGGTTCGCCAGAAGCGGCTTAGTCCTGCTGGCCACATGACCCGGAAGCTGTACGCCGGCTCCCTTGGCCAATAAAGCGAGATGAGCGCCACAACCCCAGAGTCGGCCACGACTGGACCTAATGCTCAGGGGTCACTTTACCTTTACCTATGAAGGTTGTGAGCCTGATGTGTGAGGGTAGAAGGTGGGGCTTGGCCTTTATATATCATTACAGTACCGTGACCTCAATTGTCTATAGAAAGGAGCCTGGCAAGGATCTCCTTCAGGTGGAGGCTCTCTCTGGATTGGGACTAGAATGGGTTGTAAGGATCCATCTACAGGCCACAAGAAGAACCCCACTAGATCAGACCAAAGGTATATCTATTTGAGGATCCTGTCTCCCATAGTGGTCAGCCAGCTGCTGATGGGGAACCTACAAGCCGGGCGTGAGGGTCAGTTGCAACGGTCTTGTCATGGTTGAGAAGTCAGTGCCAGAATCGGCATCCAAAACTTCAGCCTTTGTCAGTTAAGGGAGGATAGGAGTTGCAGGTGTGCCAGTAGGCCAGAGCAACACTTTAGGGAATGACCAGTAGAAGGAACAAAAAATCCTGAAAGAGCAACTCCTCTTCAGCTGTCTCTGTCTCTTGCTTGGTCACGAGACAGAACAGGGATGTAGTCTGCTAATCCAGACTAGACTGAAAAAGTTGGCTGTATGTTTTCTGCCTTTCCTGGGCAGCTGAAGGATCCAGCTCTTCAGTAATGGATGCCTTGTTTACCCCCACACCAGAAAGGACATTCGTGGTGAATCATAGGATTGGAAGGGATCCCCAAAGGTCATCTGGTCCAACCCCCTGCAATGAAGGAATCCAAACTAAAGCATCCATGGCAGATGGCTATCCAACCTCTGCTTAAAAACCTCCAAGGATGGAGAGTCCACAACCTCCCAAGGGAGTACATTCCACTGTCAAACAGCTCTAACTGTCAGAAAGTTATTCTTGATGTTTCGTTGGAATCTCTTGTAACTTGAAGGTTAAGAGATGTTTTTGCATAGCTTGGAGCAGGCAGCCATCATTTTTACTTTGGAGTGACATGATATACTTGGGAATCTGGTCCCAAGCATGAAATACCTTGGGCGAAGCAGACCTAAGCCTGACTTCTGAGTTCAACTTTGTGTTCTGAATTTTGAGTCCAGTTCACATGTCTTACCTCCTGATTCACTCACAGAGGTCTTAAGAGCGATAGACTTGCAATCTGGGGAACCAGGTTCGCGTCTCCGCTCCGGCTGGGTGACCTTGGGCCAGTCACACTTCTGTGAAGTCTCTCAGCCCCACTCACCTCACAGAGTGTTTGTTGTGGGGGAGGAAGGGAAAGGAGAATGTTAGCCGCTTTGAGACTCCTTCGGGTAGTGATAAAGCGGGATATCAAATCCAAACTCTTCTACTTCTTTTCAGCCCCGGGAGCTCAGCAGTTCTGCTTCCTGCTCTCCACGCGGGCAGGTGGTTTGGGCATCAACTTGGCCACAGCAGACACGGTGATCATCTTTGATTCAGACTGGAACCCTCACAATGATATTCAGGTAGGCCCCTCTGCTCCCCTGATCACCCCCCCTTCCTCCTTATGGACTTCTGTTTTTAAGGAGGTGGCTGGTGCTGTGATGTTTTTAGTGTAATGCTCTGCATGTTTTAATAAACTATATATACACTGTGTATGTGTATGCATTATGTTTATTTTTATATTTGCTTTTTTCTATGTTTCTAGATGTTTCTAAGCATCTAAAACATCAGGGGGAAAGGTGGGATATAAAAATAATAATAATTCTGTATATCCACCGGAGGTTGCACATAAGAACCACTTTGAGGGTGTGGTTGTTGTTTTTTACAATCAATATATTAATTTTATGAAGTAAATAATAAAATTAAAAAAACCTTTCTGGATCAGACCAAAGGCTGATTTTATCTATCATCCCTTTTTCACCCATTAGCCAACCAGCGGTCAACGGGTTATAGACATTCCCACAATCCGACTATGCAAGCAAAATCCTCAGCATCCCACAGAGATAATTTTTAGTCAAAAGTTATTTTCTGGCCACAAAGATAAGCTTGGTCATGTACCAGCAATGCATGCTAAAATTTCTAGGCTAGAGTGAGGCTGATTTTAGCACTCCCACCCAAGGCATGGACAAATGGAATGAATAGTGCAAAATCAGCAAATGCAAGGAAAGTAGTTTTCATCTACTTTATTCAGGTACCAAATTAGGCATTTTGAGATAACAGCATGAGAGAGGCCTGTATTGCAATTGACCCTGAGCCCTTGGAACAGAGTGGATAGTTAAACCTTAGCATGGTATTTGCCAAGTGATGATGGTTCTTACTCATCTGACAAACCCTCCAAACATTTTTTGTTTTTGGGTCTGTGTTTCCTGGAGTGTGAGGTGTAGAGGTGACCCTCCCCTCCCTCATGCAGACACAGAGCAATCCCTCAGCAAAGGGGGGCTGTGGCCGGGTACATTGGGGAGCCCAAGCTATGGCTTCTACCAAGCTGGCCCACAGTTACAGACCTATGTGCTCACAGAGTGAAGACAAGGGAAGAAAATCTGATGGCAAATGTGGAGCAATGAGTTTTGCCACAGGCCTCTTTCATGTGCAGGGTGTTTGGGTTAATTCTCTCTATTCCCCTTTCTCTTCGTTTCCTCCCTTCCTTGCCTCCTCATGGTTTGGGTGCTATTGCAGGCAGCTTCTAGAACCAAAGTCACTAGAGGTCTCTGACATCATTGCAGATCAGCCAATGGCTAGGGACAAGTATACAGATGGGCAGCAGCCTGCTTTATCCTAAAATATCTTCAGACGTAACCATTGCTGCAAAGCAGGTCCCATTCTTTCCCTCCCTCCCTGTTTTTAGCACACATACTTTTGACCATAGCAGCTTACCAGATGTGGAGCATAAGAAGAGCCCAGATCAATTAGCTCAAAAGCCTATCTGGTTCAGCATCTTGGTTCCTATGGTGAGAAACCCAAATCAGGACTTAAGGGTCATAATCCTCCCCAAGCCATTTCATCATTACCTGACTTTCTTGGGTTGTTTTTCAAACACCCCCCCCCCATTTTGCAGGCCTTCAGCAGAGCTCATCGCATTGGCCAGGCCAACAAGGTGATGATCTATCGCTTTGTGACACGGGCCTCTGTGGAGGAGCGTATTACGCAGGTGGCCAAGCGGAAGATGATGCTGACTCACCTGGTTGTCCGCCCAGGCCTGGGCTCCAAGTCGGGCAGCATGTCCAAGCAGGAGCTGGATGACATCCTCAAGTTTGGCACTGAGGAGCTCTTCAAAGATGAAAACGAGGGTGAGAGGATCGCTGCTGTGGGTGATGCATCAAGAGGCAGGCAGTTGTTTGCAATGTCCAAGGGTTGTCCCAAGTAGAATTAATTGCAGTAGTCTAGCCTCATGTATATTAGGAGAGGAATAACTGTTGCACATTGGGAAGCTGAACAAAGGAAGCTATACTCTTTAAATCAGACAGAGCTGCTGAGCAGTGCGCTTGGCCTCTTCTGCCACCTGGGCTGCCAGGTGCACCAGCGGATCTTGCTATGTCGAATGATGCAGGTACCTCTTGCTGCAACCATTGCAGGATAAAGTGCATTGTGCAGAATCAGGGTTTGGGCTGAAGGTGAAATCCATCATAAACTGCAGCATCCTTTGTGTTGAAACTGGCAGCAATCTCCCAAGTCTCAGCCTCAGTCTCCTACCCCTTGCCCCCTTTTCTTCTCCTCACCTCACTACAGGAGAGAACAAAGAGGAGGACAGCAGTGTCATCCACTATGACAACGAAGCCATTGCACGGCTGTTGGACCGTAACCAGGATGCCACCGATGATGCGGACGTCCAAAACATGAACGAGTACCTCAGCTCCTTCAAAGTGGCTCAGTACGTGGTTCGGGAGGAGGACAAGGTCAGTCGGACAAGGCAGCTGTGAGATCATGGCTGATGGTTCAATAGGCAGCAAGGCTTTGCTCCAGGGCTTACAGATGAGAGGTCTTCATGGGCCTGAAGCCATGGAGCAATGGGTGCAGAGTGTGCGGCTCCACAAGGCCGCTTGCAAAGGGTGACTGTTTTTGTGCTAGCGTGTGCATCCCAGTGACTCTGACCTTCTCTTTGCTGCCTCAGATTGAGGAGATTGAGCGGGAGATCATCAAACAAGAGGAGAACGTGGACCCAGACTACTGGGAGAAGCTGTTGCGGCACCATTACGAGCAGCAGCAGGAGGACTTGGCTCGCAACCTGGGAAAAGGGAAGCGTGTGCGCAAACAGGTCAACTACAATGATGCGGCCCAAGAGGACCAAGGTCAGCATTTCGGGGTCCCCTTGAGAGGATAGGAGTGGCCACCTGGCACTCTCAGGGCTACTGAACCTATCTCCAAACAAAATGGCCCCAGATTTCAGGGACCCTATCCTGACCCCCCCCATTCTCTTGTAATTTGAAACCTGCACATTCAGGAAAAAAAGAGTGACAGTTGTAACATTTATGCATGCTCAGAGTGGCTAGTCCTCAGGAAGTATTCTTGATGGAGGTTAGGGGGAAAACAGAGCCAAGACTGCATCTCCTTTGCGTTGTGTAAGGTTTTACCAGATTCCATCTGCTGAAAGTGCGTGAGGACTGTGGTTTTTTTTGGGCAAGACATGGAGGTAGGACTGCTTCTCCCATCATGCAGTGGAAGGAAATCTAGACTAACATGCCCCCCTGAAAACCAGCCTGGTCATATATTTGGTCACTGGTGTCTTAAGCAATTTTCAGCTTTCAAAAAAGGGGGTTGGTGGTTGTGTTCCAGCAACCTCTCCAGCACTTTGCATGGAAGTGATCGTCTGGTGATGTGGGGTTTATGGGAGGGGGCAAGAAGCACTGAAAAAGCAAGAGCCTTGTACTGCTTGCAAACTGGCCTGATGCTGTTTCAGACAATCAGTCCGAGTACTCAGTGGGCTCTGAAGAGGAGGACGAAGACTTTGACGAAAGGCCGGAAGGTGAGGGCTTGTTTTTCCTTCCTCTCCTGCATGTGGTGTGCCCTGAAAGGAGCCTGAAGATTGTGTAATAGTCCAACTCTCGGCCCAGGGGAGGGATCCTCCCTCTTTCCATGCTCAAGCCACAGCTTGTGAGCTCCTGCCAAGCAAAGAGAGGGAACAAATCTATATGGCTGGTTGGGAACAGAGGTTTGCTCTTGTGCAGCATTCCATCAGGGCTGTGAACTGTGTGTACACGTGCGTTTTTGTGTTACTGATACTTGACCTACGCTGCCTTGTATTGCACCTAACAAACCCCGTGGGACTTGCTCTTTCCTGGTGGCCTGCCTTCCTCTGTGTGATGGGAGGTTGCTTTCTATCACGGCAGCCTGCTGCACATGTCTTTCTGGGATCTCAGCCAGCCAGCCCTCCCTCCCTATTGGCATGCCAGGAGGAGGGCTGCGTTCTCTTCCTGGCTTTCCCGGGCCAAATGAGTGTGTGGCCTTGGGCAGGCCAGCACAAGGGACTTCGGTGGGACCTGCTCCGTGTCCTGCCTGCCAAGCCAGGCGGAGGCTTTCTGGGCACCTAGCCATGCCTCGGCAATACTAGAGCGGTGGAGGGATGTGATTGTAAGCCTCTGTCTCTTGCTGTGCATGCCAAGGTCGCCGACAGTCCAGACGGCAGCTCCGGAACGAGAAGGACAAGCCTCTCCCCCCGCTTCTGGCACGAGTTGGTGGGAACATTGAGGTGAGAAGACGGCCTTGCAGGATGGCTTTTGAGTGGTGGGAGGGGAAACATGGATGGGACAGGTCCACTTCCCCAACAACCATTAGAACTGTGGAGTTAGGAGGGAAAGGGGTACTGGGCCGGAAAGGGGTACTTGAAAAGGAGCTGTGCTTTGGCTTAAAGGTAAAGGGACCCCTGACCATTAGGTCCAATCGTGACTGATTCTGAGGTTGTGGCGCTCATCTCGCTTTATTGGCCGAGGGAGCCGGCGTACAGCTTCCAGGTCATGTAGCCAGCATGACAAAGCCGCTTCTGGCGAACCAGAGCAGCTCACGGAAACGCCGTTTACCTTCCGGCTGGAGTGGTACCTATTTATCTACTTGCACTTTGAGGTGCTTTCGAACTGCTAGGTTGGCAGGAGCAGGGACCGAGCAACGGGAGCTCACCCCGTTGCGGGGATTCAAACCGCCGACCTGATCGGCAAGCCCTAGGCTCTGTGGTTTAACCCACAGCGCCACCTGCGTCCCTCTGCTTTGGCTTAGGCGTTATTTACTTTTTATTTCATTAAATTTATGCACTGCGTGATTGTAAAAAAAGCAAGCAAACATCAAAGCGGTTTACAAAATCTATGTGTTGTGGTACAGCTTGAGTGGTGGGCAATTTGGCAACAGTTACGCTCTGTGGGCAAGTGGCTAGTTTCCTAGCTTTCCTAGAAGAGTTAGGGGGACCCTAGCAGTAGCCATATTAGTGACGCTTTGGGGATGACCCTGGCTTTTGTGCCACCTTCCTTCAGGTGCTCGGGTTCAACACCCGCCAGCGAAAGGCCTTCCTGAATGCCGTCATGCGCTGGGGCATGCCTCCACAAGATGCCTTCACCTCCCAGTGGCTGGTCCGGGACTTGCGGGGCAAGACGGAGAAAGAATTTAAGTAGGTGTCTTGGTGTGTGATTTGCGTCCTGCGACATTCCACTTCCCAGGGGGAAGAAGGGTTCATCCTGCCTCCTGATTAACAAGTTTTGAGGATCCTCCTGCAAAGCAGCTATAACCAGGGTTGTCTAAACGTCACAGTCCTACTGTACAAGCACAGACACACAGCATCTCAAGAAACGTATTTTCATTAAAAGAAAAAAAAAAACAACAGACTCTTTCTAGACATTCTGGCCACAAAGATAAGCTTGGCTGCATACCAGCAATGCCTGCTAAAACCTCCAGAGCTCAAGGGAGGCCCATCTTCAGCACTCCCCCTGCTAGTATGAACAACTGGAACGTCTCATACAAAATAAGCAAATGCAAGGAAAGCAGTTTTCAGTCTAATTTGTTCAAGTGCCAGATTTGGCATATTCAGGTATAGCCTGACATATAGCCTGTACTGACCCTGTACCCTTGGAACAGGGTGGACAGATTAGCCCTAGGACTCTATTTGCCAAGTGATGATGGTTCTTACTCATCTGACACACCCTCCAAACATGTTTTGGGTCTGTGTTTCCTGGAGTGTGAGGTGTAGAGGTGACCCTCCCCTCCCTCATGCAGACACAGAGCAGTCCCTCAGCAAAGGAGGGCTGTGGCCGGGTGCATTGGGGAGCCCACGCACTGGCATCTACCAAGCTGGCCCACAGTTACAGAGCTATGTGCTCACAGAGTGAAGACAAGGGAAGAAAATCTGATGGCAAATGTGTGGGTCTTTGTCATAGGTGGGGTGTTTGGGTTCAGGTCCACGTTCAATATTTCTGTTCCTTTCCTTTCCTCCTCTCCCTCCCATCTCATGGTTTGGGTGCTATTGCTTCTGGAAACAAAGACACTAGAGGTCTGTGACATCACTGCAATCTAGCCACTGGTTAGGAGCTGGCTTTTGCAGATGGACAGCAGCCTATTTCAAAAGATGTTAAGGTGCCATCCACTGCCGCAAAGCAGGCTCCTCCTGCTTTAAACCCAAATAATTCTGTTCACAGCAGCTCACCAAATGCAGAGGATAAGAGGAACCCAGCTCAATCAGATCAAAGGTCCATATAGTCCAGCATTCCCTGCCCCCCGCCCACAGTTGACAGCCAGTTGCCCCAAGCGGGGGAAATCTACAAGCAGGACATGAGTGCAGTCACTCTCTCCTGTCCAGGATCGCCAGCAATGGGTATTGGAGGCAGGCTGCCTCTGATCCAGGAAGAATCATACAGCTATTGATAACTGCCTTTAAAATTGTCCAAATTGGCAGCCATTGGCACATCTTGTTTCTATAGGCACTGTGTGAAGGACTCGCCTTCCATTCATTTTCATTGGATAATCCCACTGATTATGGGAGTGAAGCAAAAACGCTTCTCCATACATTGCATAATTTCATACAAATTTATCACCCTCTACTTGCTTTTTTCCTAAACTAAAAAGCCCCAGATGTTTTTAGAACCATAGAATGGGACCACAAGTGTCATCTAGTCCAACACCCTGGAATCACAGCTAAAAAAATCTATTTCAGATGGCCTTCTAACCTCCCATTTTAAAATTTCCAATAAGGAGACTCTAGCACCTTCCCTGGTATTCCAGTCCACTGCCAAACAGCTCCTACTGTCAGAAAGTTCTTCCTAATATTTAGTCAGAATATCCTTTCTCATTTAAATCCATGGTTTGGGTCCTACCCTGCGCAGCAGCAGAAAGCAAGTTTGCTCCATCTTCCATGTGACACCACTTCAGATGTTTGTTTTATCTGTTGTAACCTTTCTTCATAGGGGAGTTGCTCTGTCCCCTGAGCATCCATGGGGAAATGTATCAAGATCTTAACTTTGGTGCTCCCCACCACCTTTGCATAAATTCTCATTCAGCCTGTTGGATTTTATATTTCTTCAGGGCATACGTCTCACTATTCATGAGACACCTCTGCGAGCCTGGGGCTGACGGTTCTGAGACTTTTGCCGATGGGGTGCCCAGGGAAGGTCTGTCGAGGCAGCAGGTCCTGACACGGATAGGTGTCATGTCTCTGGTGAAGAAAAAGGTAGGGAATCTGACCATCAGGGTAGGAAAGGCAGTGGGTGGGTAAAGGGAAATCATCCAGTTCCCTTAAGAAATTATTATGCGTGGGTTTGAGCATGGCTTCTTTCCTCTAAAGGAAAAGGAAGTGTTCTTGAGTATCTTGGTTTTCTTGTTCACCATTAACCAGGGAAATTCCAACTTTCTTCTTTTTGCTTTAAATAACAAGACAATATTTCACCCATCCTCTCTCCACAATCCCCATAGCTCTGGTGCAAATAAGCCAGTGCAAATTCAGCTCTAGCATAATATAGTTAATATTATGTGCATTGCTTAAAAGACAATTCACTATTTTCTCCAAATTCTCTTCTTGAGAAATTCTAGTCTGTCTCTTATAAGAAGTGTATTCTATTATTACCTTACTTCAAATATAGACTTCCCATTCAATAGCCTGGGAAGAAGTAGTGCCCTTATTATTTTCAAAGTATTCCTGGAATTCAGCATCTCTTTGAATTTTAAAATTCTCATCATACAAAAGTGAGATACTTAAATGCCATGAGACCGAACCACAGTTTTTGTCTGCTTTGAGGCTATTAGCATGATTTTTTAAAGGGAATGAATGGGAATGCCAGTATTTTGTGGTGGGGTTTTTTCTGTTTGGAAACATCTTGACTGCAGAATCTCTTCTATGAGAGCCTGACTGAGTCCATGGGATCCTCCTCCCTTCCTCATTATTTCTACTGTTGGGCTTTTTCTTGCAGCCCTTATCTAACACAGCTAAAATGTGTTTGCTCACAGTGGTCTGCATATCTTTTTATATGGCAGGTGCAAGAGTTTGAACACATTAATGGTCGCTGGAGCATGCCTGAATTGATGCCTGACCCCAGCGCTGACTCCAAAAAGTCATCCCGAGCTTCGTCTCCCACCATCAAAACCTCCACCACCACCCCAGACCCCAGCTGCACCAATACCCCCTGCACCTCCAAGCCAGGTACGCCCCCTGGAGCAATGGGAAACACTGAGGATCTCTTGGTGGTGGGTGGGAGGAACTCCAAATCCCTTCCAACCAAGAGGTCAGAGACCCTCCTAATGGGTTCAGAATCTGGCCAATAGGCAAAGGTATTTTCCTTCATGTTGCTAGTCTCTCAGGATTTATATCCTGCCATATCTCTGAGCATTGGGGCCGACTACATTTACTAATTCATTCCAAATAGATATCACTCTCAAAAGAGATTAGAATTTTGCCCCAGGGTCTAAGACAAAGTCACTTTACATTGATACCGGTGTAAATGAAACCAGATTCAGTTTAAGGAGGTGGCTGTATTAATGCTAGCATACATTAGATAAAAACTTGGTTTGTTAAAATGATAAGCGTCATGTGGATTTGAATGGCTGCAGTTTATCTTGGCTTTGGATTGGTCCTAAGGTATACAGGATTATAGCGCAAATGTGTTTTTGAAGAAGGGGAGGATGACTGACTGTTACCTTGGTGTCCATCCCACCAGCTACCCCGGCTCCCAGTGACAAAGGAGATGGGGCAACCCTGGCAGAAAAGGAGGACCCAGAAGCCAAAGACGAGAAGCCGGAGAAAGAAGCCAAGGGTGGCGAGAAAATGGAGGTTGAGGTTTGTGTTTGTGCAAGGGAGGGGTTCTTTCAGGTGGTCCTCCAAGCAATAGAGTTGCCTGGTTTGGTGTACCTTGTGGGGGGAGATATTTTGGGAATGTTTTCAAAAGCAGTGCTCCTGGGGATATTACCAGGATTGTTGGCACTGAAGGCAACAACCAACATTCTGTGGATGTGCCCTGTTCTCTTCTTCCCACTAGTTTTGATATTAAAAGCTTCTGGCCTTTAGAAACAACAGCTTGAGGATTCCACTGTTAAGCAGTAGCTCCACCTGCAGACAGTGAAACTTCAACTACACAATCCCCTTTAGTAGCGCTACATCATCTCTAATTCACTTCCCTGCTGTGTGGAGTTCCTAGCAATGTATCACTAGCTCAAAGGGTGGTGGAAAATGGTTGTTATTTTGCATTTCTCAGCCTTCAGCCCCCGAGCAGCCCACTTCTGCCACCTTCTCAGGGGAAAAAGCGGAAATGGAGTCGTCCAAGAAGCCCGACCAGGAGGGATTGGTAGCACTTGGGGAGAAGGAGACAGAAGCCGAGCCTGCAGTCAAGGAAGAGAAAGAGAAATTGGGTAAAGATTTATAAGGATGGGGAAGGAGGGGGAATGGTTCTAGATCTGAGCACTGAAGACCGTCCTTCTTTGGGAACATGGGGAAAATGCACTTGAGTAATAAAAGGAAGATGCAAATGTCCCTCAAGAATCCTCACCTGCTTTTTACTGTCAAGGAATGTGGACCTGAGAAGAGCTTGTTATCAGTGGGAGCTCCAACCAAACTTCCACCTTGCTTGTATCCTCTCTGGATGGTGTGTGGTGGTGTTGTGGAGGTAGTGCCCATGGTTCTATGGGACGCCCCCCCTCCACGTGTCATGATAAGCAACCAATGTTCCATTTTCAAAGAGGGCAAGAAGCTTTGGCTGTTCCTTTTGGGGCGAAATGATAACAGATTATAGTGAAGATCCTACACAGCACTGTATGACATCAGATACTCCAAGTGACACCCCCATACCTCACATTTCCCCTGCACTTTCCAAAGTTCCAGATGCTGATCCCGAAAAACTCGTGGCAGATGAGAAACCCACAGAGAGTGACGAGAGTAAGGAAAAGGCTGAGGGGGAGGCACAGGAAGTGAAAAAAGGTAACATGGGCTTTATGAGGCAGAAGTGTAGAGGGATGAACCCATATGTGGTTGCAGGGCTTGAACTACTAAAGCCCTTTGCAACCTAGAGCTGAATCTGTGTCACCATCCGGGGGTTAGGCAAGTTGGGGGGAAATGAGCAGTTTAGGACTCTCACTGGGAAGGGGTCATGCGATACTTTCCAGTTTTTAACTCCCCCTCCCCACATTTTGCCTTGCCCTGGTTTCTGGGAATGGCCCGATGGCAGGATTTGAAGGTCCTGTTTGGGAAAGGACAAAGACCACCAGTCTCTGATCCTCCTTCCTGCTCCAGAAATTGGCTGACATGTGCAGGGTGACTCCACATGGCCTTGAGGGAGGGAGGCAGGCCGTAGATTAGAGGGTGTGGCTTATGTAGAATTTTGCCAACCCCTCCAGCGGGGAAGCCTGGAGGAGGGGCACAGAAGCGGGATGGAGAATTCAGGGCTTGGTGGCCTCTTTCACCTCCCTGTTCTCACCTTCCCTCTTACAAGAAGAGGCAAAAGCCGAGAGGGAGCCTGGAAAAGAGCCCAAAGCTAGCAGCATCAAAGATGAAAACCGGAACAATGGCAAGAAGGAGGAGAAGACCGAGAAGCCCCGCTTCATGTTCAACATAGCCGATGGTGGCTTCACGGGTATGTTGTGGCTTTGGGTGCAGACCCACAATATGGAGATGAGCCTGTGCTGGGATAGAGAGTGACCTGGCAAGTGTGTGTGTGTGTGTGTGTGTGTGTGTGTAGGTGTGTAGAGAGCGGCCCCCTCCCTTTTTTGGGCCAACTAGGGAAAGACGCTCTCTCCCTTAAGTGGATAATGTGTGAACTAGGTCACTTAGTGTGGAAGTAACTTGTATTGTTTGGGTGCCAGCTGGGTCACCTTGTGAAGAGAAGCAATGCACTTAATTTTGCCAGGAGTTCATCGAGAGTAGCACTAACTGTGGACATCTCTTCCCCCTCTCTTCAGAACTCCACACCCTGTGGCAGAACGAGGAGCGAGCCGCCATCTCCTCCAGTAAGCTTAACGAGATCTGGCACCGCCGACATGACTACTGGCTACTGGCGGGCATTGTCCTGTATCCTTTGACCCAGGAGAGCAGTGTGTGTGTGTGTGTGCGCGCGCACTGATTCATGGCAAGTGAGGAGAGCCAAGCTCACCTCCTGGAAACCCCTACTTGAGCTCTTCCTCAACGAAAGGTGCAGCCCTTGGCGAGAGATGTGACAGTACAGAGAGGCGAGTAACAGAAATACAGGATTAGTGCCTAACCTGGGAGTGGGCTTGGTTATGGCACTCTCCTCCAATATTCGCCGCTGGCTGATTCAAAGGGAGATTTGGCAGCTTCTGAACAGCTGTCTAGAGCAGGGAAAAGACCCAGCGACTGTTCTCTGTGCTAGGAATGTCCGCTGCTGGCATTCTGTATAGCAAACATGACTTCAGTGTTTCCCCTTCTTGAATGCTGCTGACAGTGGAGAAAAAGAGTCCTAGCATGGGAGAAGAGCCTAGCAGCTGCTCAGGGGCTGCCCTGCTGCTCCTGGAGAATTATCCAACTATTGCCGGGCAGGCACTAGGACCCAGCATCTTCTCCTTCCAGCCTTGATAGGAAATGTTCCATAGGCAGTCATCTGCCCTAAAAGTTTTCTCCTAATCATGCCCTGTGATCCCAAGCATCTTTGCCCAGCAGGGCTCAATGGGACTTCTTAGCCAGGTGTCTTTTAATATTTCATACCAAGTCTGCCACCTCCTCCATTCCTTTATTTCTGAGGAAAACAAAGGTTCAAATGCTTTTTCTTGCTGTTTTATGCTTTTTTATGTTTATGGAGCTGTGTGAGTTGACAGGGAACAGCAGATCCAGACTTTCTCTCATAGCTTCAGGGCTGGGAAAAGCATTTTATGGCCTCTTGGTTCAGGGTAGATAACCATGCAGAACCACAAGCTGTAGGCTGTGACTTCATGCCAGGCAGTTCCTTGTTCCCCTGCCTTGCTGGGAAGTGGCAGTGGGTTCCCTGTGGCCTGTGAAGATTCCTTAATGCCCCTGCACCTCTCTACAGTCACGGCTACGCTCGCTGGCAGGATATCCAGAATGACAACCAGTTCGCCATCATCAATGAGCCCTTTAAGACCGAAGCCAACAAGGGAAACTTTTTGGAGATGAAGAACAAGTTCCTTGCCAGAAGATTCAAGGTGTGGATGAATTGATGGGACCAGACAATAGAATCAAGGGCTTGGGGCCAGTTGGCAGTCAGATGACTACTTCAGGCAAAGCAGTCTGTGTAATTCAAAAGCTTGCTTTTAGCATTTTGAAGCTAAAGTTGAAGCTGTGTTAACATTGGCAGTGTAACCAGAGGTTGCCGATCTGAGGACGATGATGTCAGCAGCTTCTGAAATAAACCAGGCGTATATCCAGACAATTACATATTTCCACAATCACAAATGTATTTTGGGGTGCAAAATAATCTCAGCTTTTATAAACAGGTTTCTAGTCCTTATGGTTATGAAAATAAGTTTGAATGTAATGCCTGGGGAGAACCTGAAATCTTTAAAGTGGGGCAGTGGAGGTGTAAGGCTTTCAGGAGTACTTCGGTATTCTGCATAGTTTTTCCCCTCCTTGTGGCTTAGAAGAGCCAGAATTAACTGGATTTGTTTAAACTAATCAGTACTGAAGAATCTGCAAATTATTGCCCAGTCCTGGTTTTGAGAGGAAAGCCACGTTGGGCCAAATGGCAGTTTTTCAAAGCACCTCATTTTCCTTCTCTCCATTTCCTTCCTTCAGCTTCTGGAGCAAGCCCTGGTGATTGAAGAGCAGCTGCGGAGAGCCGCCTACCTGAACATGACTCAGGACCCCAGCCACCCGGCCATGGCCCTCAACACCCGCTTTGCCGAGGTGGAGTGTTTGGCCGAGAGCCACCAGCATTTGTCCAAGGAATCTCTGGCTGGCAACAAGCCTGCCAACGCCGTCCTGCACAAGGGTAAGAGGCGGGCGGGTAGGAGGGCCCGGAGAGGACAGTCCATGTGAACCCCCTACACCCCCGCCCCCCGCGCCTCTGTGCAGCGTCCTCCTTCTGTACCACATTCTGAATCCATTAAAGTGCGGTTGTGATCAGAAAAGCCGCTGTGTACAGTTGTCTCCTTGATCCTGCTCTGTGTATCTCTGGTGTATCTGCTTTGGTCTATCCATGGAGTATCCACAAATATCTTCTGAGTATCTGCCAACAATCCTTTGTGTGCTTGCTGGACATCTGCAAAACATCTTTTTATCTTCTGAACATTTCCCCTCTCCTCTCTGTCCCAAGCATGACTGCTGAGTAGTCCACTGAGTATCTTTCGGTGTAGCAGTTGAATTACGCCCTCCAGACTATCCTCTTACACAATCATATTCAGTGCTTTCGATGTATCTTTTCTTTTTTTTAAAGTCCCCATAAAATTCTCTTGAGTTTCACATGGAGCGCTTCTGAGATACCTGGCTCCATGCACTTTTAAGTATCACTTGTGTATTTCTCCACCAAATATTCTGTGAGTAGCACTGGTTCACATTTGTCCCCATCCACGTGTCTCTTAAATATTTTGCTGTCTCTGGTGCATTTCTCAAGTATATCTGGTTTGTTTTCCTGTGAGTTTCTCTGGTGTGTCCCCCACCCTCCCAAATACCGTGTGAGCATCCCTTGCATTTAGTCTCCCATCTTGGTGCATTCATTTCCCTCCATCTGCTTGGGCTCATCCGAGAGTCTCCAGTGCCTAGCTATCCCTTGGGAGAGTATTTCCTCTGCGCTTGGTGATGAACAATCTGGCAAGTGGGCCGAATCCCTTCTCTATGACGGGTGGGCAGAAAGAGTGGATAGATCTTCTAGCCCATTTTAGGAGTGTCCATGGAGTGAGTTTGACTCAGGGGCAAATCTCACACTGCTGCCCCAGCCCCCATGAACTTGATGAAATGCAGGATAAGGTTTGGCAAGGGGTTCTTGGGTTCCAGGAGAGGTCGCCTGTTAAACCTGGGCTCTGCCCCCCTGACAGATTTCGGTCTCTTTCTCCTTCTGTCTCCTCCTTTCTCTCTCCTACCAGTGCTGAACCAGCTTGAGGAGCTTCTCAGTGACATGAAAGCGGACGTGACTCGCCTGCCAGCCACGCTCTCTCGCATCCCTCCAATTGCCGCCCGCCTCCAGATGTCCGAACGCAGCATCCTCAGCCGCTTGGCAAGCAAGGGGAATGAGACACAGACTGCCCCGGTAACCGTCCGCTCCCAACTCCACTCTCGTTTCCCTGACTGGCCAGTGAAGTGGGGTGGAGGGCAGCTCACAACAGGGCCTAACATGGTTTTGCTTCTATTGGTGTGAAGGCAGCCTGGAACACAACTGATAAAACAGGTTGTGAAACTTTTAAGACTTGGAGGGGGGATGGTCCTTCCAGACAGACATATTATTTCCACCTGTTCTCTTGTGGCATTTCTCTGCATTGTGGCTGGAGTTCAGTTGCCCTCTCCCTCTTCTTTTTTCTTCTTCTCTTCTTACAGGCCTTCCCCCCTGGGCCCTATGCCACCCCTCCAAGCTTTGGGGGCTCCTTTGGTGCCACCCCTGGCGGAACGCTCCCCACTATGGGTGCCAACTACAGCCAAATGCCAACTGGCTCCTTCATCACAGGTTGGTTGTGGGTGAGTGGGGAAAGAGCAGGCAACGGCAAATTGAAACTGCATGTGGGATCTCTGACCACAGTTCTCCCGCCCCACCCCCACTGTTGTGGGGCCAGTGGGGGGGAATTTTGTCTCCTTCCTGGACCAAAATACATCCTTAGAGCAACAAATCAGAATGAGCATTTTTTATATTCTGGCATTCCTGTCTTTGACATGGGACCCTAGATGGCATTCTCTGATCCAGTCACTAACCAGACTCATACCTACTTAACAATGAAACCCATCGAGGAATGAAGATTCCTGGGTAGTCTGGGGGAAGAAAGGTCAATAAATGGGTGTTGAAGGAAGTCCAGCAATCGTAGCTTCTCTCCTTGGCTCAAGGATGTCAGAACATGGAAGTTGATGAGGGATTTTCATGGTTGGTTGTTTTTTCAGTGCCCCCCAAAAATGGTATACAGCAAAATATGTTTGGCATTTTATGATTTTACTAAATTTCACCACCACCCTGAACAATACCATTTTGAGGCTTTGCCTCTTTTTCTCCTTTCTGATGCTGATGATGGCTTTCTAAAAAGATTAGAACATGTGGCGGGGAAAGAAGTGTGTTTTGTGGTTGCTAGCCAAAACAGCAGCTTCTGTGGTCAGAAGTGGGTTATGTAATGGTGGCGACTTATAGCGGGGGATGGCTCTCACCACCAGTGTGCCCTCCTCCTCTTGTTCCTTCTTCAGTGGGCAAGAGGGAGCACCAGGCAAGAGTTGGCAGCTGCATGCTTGAGTCGTTCCTCTAGCTAACCCTGCCTTTTTCTCTCTCTGCTTGTGCAACTGCAGCCAACGGTCCCCCTGTGATTGTGAAGAAGGAAAAAGAAGGAGAGAGCCTGGAGAAGAAAGAGGCGAAAAGTGGGGAGGTGATTTGCATAGACGACTGATGGGGCACCTGGGCTAACTTGCCCACCTGGTCGCTTCTGGACAGGTCCTGCCTCTGGCAGAAGGGAGGGGCACGTGGTTCCCCTCGAGCCTCTCCTCTTTTATTTTCTGATCACGTTGGTGGCTTTGCCTGGGCGGTGGGAAGGGTGGGTGAATAATGCCCACCTCAACCTCCTGTGTTAGATTTAGTTGCTGTCTCCCAAGCACCTCCTCTCTCCCTTCTTGGGTGTGGGGAGGCAGGTCTCAAAACCAGCCGGGGATAAATGTTTGGGAGCCAGGGCCCATCTGGGTTTTGTTTCTGGCCAGAGGCTTTTAAGTGGAATTGGAATTAGGCTCCCAGGGCTCCACCTTTGGAGTCTCCTGCTTGTGACAGGGGAAGGGGTTGCCTGCCTTGCGGCATTAGCTCCTGGCAGTGCTGAACCTTTGAGAAGCACTGCAAAGTGACTCTATAAATATGAATATATATATAATGTATACACACTCATCCTGTATGTTTAACCCCCTTCCCACTTGTGCTTGGACCCCTCGCAGGGGCGATAATGGGGCAGTCTGGGGAGGGGGACACACTCCCTAGCCATGTTCTGTTCTGAGAACGCATAGTGTGGGGAGCAAACTCCACCAGCATCTCCCTGCATCTGGAACTCTGGGGAAGCCAGATCCCGAAGATGCGCTCCTTCCAGGAGTGTCCCCTGCTTTGAGCGGGCGGGCAAGGGGGCTGCCTCTTTCCCCCTCCTTCCTGCCAGCCTCTTCCTTAGAAGCAAGTTGTTGGAGGAGGAGGAGGGGGGCAGGGAGAAGGGGCAACAGGAGGGCCAGCTCTGCACTCCTGGATTTTGTTGCCGGATCTCAAGTCACTTCTTGTTTAAATCTTACAGAATAAAGGCACTGTTTCCTTGGCTACATCACCTGGGTGCGTTGTGCCTCCTTTGTGTGGGTGGCTTGGAAGAAATGGGGCTCTGGCAGTGCTTAAAAGGGGAGGCTAGGTTTGCTGTTGCGTCATTTGTTTCCACTGCAGTTTCTGTGTCATTTTCACATAATCTAAAAGGTTGCTTTGCACATTTAAAAAAGGTACACTTAAGCGTTGAAGATGAAATGTGTTAGCAGTTGTGTGTGCTGAGCTTACAATGCTCTCCGCCATCTGCACCTTTGCAAAATATGAACATGCTGTGACTTACACATGGATTTAATGTAAGCACCTTTCCATGCAAGACTGTTAACAGATGAAACAAGGCTTGAAGAAATGGGGTGAATAGCAGCATTTGCCTTTCTCGTGCAGAGGATTTTGGAAATGTTCAGCCCTTGTTATTGAAGAGGGGAAAATGGATATGTAGGAACAGCTCAAGATTATTTTTATTTATTTATTCAGGTTTCCTCCCACCTCTCCTCTTGGTGCAAATAGCAGCTCACACCCACAATAAAACACATACATTAAGGCAAGTGGCAATCTACAAGCCAAAAGCAGAGCAGGCAAAGCCCATAAATGAAGCCAGCCGCCAATTAAGAAAAATGAGTAATGACTAAAATGCAGGCAAAGACCCATGTAAATCCAGTGCTCTTTACCTGTTGGCAGAAGGAGGGTGAGGGCCTGGCGGGACTCCCTGGGAAGGACATTTCAGAGCCTGTGCTCTGAGCCTGAAGTCAAGGAGTGCAATACAGGTGCCAAAAAGGTCCCCAAGGCTTGAGATTGCTCAGGACTAGGCATGGAAGGAGAAGGTTGCTGTTTTATATGCTCTCAACCATTTACACTAAAGATTGGCAGTGGGGAAGAAAAGGAGATGATTTCCAAATTCAGCCTCTGGCCATCCACCAGCAAGTCCCATTTCTGGGACATCAGGAAGCAGCTGCAGGGGCCGAGTGAGGTTCTTTGTGTGGTGCAGGTGCAAAGCAGGAGGGGGGCAGAAATGAAGATGGTCTGGCTTTGCGCTTCAGTGCAGCCATATAGGCCATTTAGAGATTCCACTCTTGAAAGCTCTTGATAGTTCAGTTGGTAGAGCATGATGAGCCTCGTGGTCTAAAATTCTATGAAAGAAAACAAGACGACTAAAGAAAAAAAAAGCAAGTGGTGAAGTTTATGGCACAAGCTAGGAACCCTTCCCACCAGCAGAGGTCAGCCTAACCCTCTGCAAAAAGCTCTGCAGGAAAATCTAACCTTTCGTTCCAGCCACTGAAGTTCTGAGAAAGCCATGGCAAGGTACAGCTTCTGTGAAGGGACTGAACAAGAATCACAGGCAACCAGGCTCTTTCAACCTTCTGTTCAGCTATCTGGAACATCTCTCATCAGGGTAGCCTCTTTGATGTCTTCACCCACCCAGCTGTCCTGACCCGTCACAGATTGTAAGAGCACTACCAAAAAGAAATTTACAAGGGTTTTCTTCCGCCAAACTGTTGAACACACAGCTTTTCTGTTTTTAAAAAAGGGTCACACTGTCATCCAAAACATCTGGAGGACACCGGGTTGGGGGAAGGCTGCTTGGCTGAATTCCTATTGGTGCAATAGAGGAAACTTGGAAGTGTCATGGTGTTTAGTCAGACCATTGGGCCACCAAGCTCAGTTCCATTGACATGTGACTGGCAATAGTTTGACAGTGTTTCACACCAAAGTCTTGCCCAGCCCTGCCTAGAGATGTGAACATTGCATCTGGGGCCTTCTGCATGCAAAACTATGGCCATTCCTCCTACACTGCAGGCGACACTGGTATGATTTCCTAGTCTACTCACTCATTCCCAACCCAGGGTGTGCTATTCAAAATGGATTGTGATTGGTAGTGGATACCTGATACATTATTTTTTACTGCAATGTCTTTATTCCCCTCCACTAGTTTGATCTCTATCCCCTAACACACACACACACTTGCCTGACTCCAGGCTGGCAACCCCCCTCTCCCAACTACTTGCCCCACTCCCCTTTTGAAAGTTCAACTAAATCACCAGCTTCTTAAAATGAATGAACTCGCATGGGAGATTTTACCTAGAGCTGACCCAAGCTCACCTTTGAAGGGAGGCAGCATTTGGAAAACCAGAAAGACAAAAAGCAAAATTTTAGAACCACAAATGTGATACCTGATTTAAATACAGTCATACCTTGGTTTGCATTCTTTTTGGATTACTACCACGTCAAACCCGGAAGTGTGTGTCCCGGTTTGCAACCTTTTTTTGGATTACAAACAATTTTTTTTGGGAAGCCCCATTGGCAAAAGCGCACATTGGGTTACACAACCTGTTTTGGTTTACAAACGGACCTCCGGAACGGATTATGGTTGTAAACCAAGGTGCCACTGTAGAGCAAAAAGAGTCAAGCAATTCAGAGCTAAAACATACCCAACAAACTGAGGCAGAATAGACTCTTCTGTCAATTAGAATGTGTGAACTTATTTGCACCATGTTTTGAAGAAAATTATTCATGGTCTATTAAAAAAAAAACCAACCCATTCAAGATAAAAATTACCTCCATTTTCCTTCCCCCAAGAGTAACAGCGTTACAATTTCTACAGTTTTCTATCTATTCAACAGGGAACACCATGATTTAGCCCCAGAGAGACAATAAGGTTGAGACATATTAGCAGTTAATGTTTTCCCCATTCACACAGTCTGCCAGGCAATTGGAGAATTACCTATACCAGTGGGGTCCACACAAACAGGTTGCATGACTCCTTCTCCCTGAGAGTTATTGCTGAAATTAAGCCAATCTCACACACGGATTCAGTTATAGCAACCCATTATGTACCTCCCATACTCTATGAAAATTCAATAGATTTATTTATATTGTTAAGTTTCTTTCCTACCTTTTAACAAGTACAGGAAGGAAAATGAGCAAGACACGTTGCTCCATGTATCAATATTAACCCTTAACTTGCAGCAAAAAGCTCCACTTGCTAGATGAATTCTGCATTCTTCAACTCCTGGGTGACAGCAGCAACATTCCCACAGTAACAATATATATGGTGTAAAAAAAATCAAAAGTAGAACCCTTGTAGGAACTTTGGGTTGAAAATGTGTCCCAGGACTGAAAATGTTTGAGGACTAGTGCCATAAATCAGGAGTTGCCAACCTTTTTGGACCAATGGGGGCACCAGTCACAATGGTGGGCTCACGTAACACAAAAGTAGATACAGCCCCCAATAACATTATGCTTACTATGGGAATCAGCTACGTCCAGGCGTGTCTTTTTAAGAAAAAATAGACCAGCTTCTGTAGCACTTCAGGTGTTATTAGTGTAACCCATTTTAGGCATCAAGCTGACCCAAATCCTGCCCCAAATTCTCCTTTGGAGTTGTAGACTCACCGTCCACATGTTGGGCTTGGCTTGTTAACAGGTTGCTCTCCCGATCACACGCCACTGCCTCAAGGCGATTTCCAGCTTCATTTCCAAAATGAGGCTCCTTGGCCGCCAAAAGTTGTGAGTCACTTCCCTCCACGTTTGCTGCATCTGTTTGTGTCTGGCTGTGGGCTAGGGTGGACTAGCCAGTGAGTCACGCAGATGCCACCCACACAGGCCCATTAAAAGCAGCCCTTGTCCCTAGTCATGGGAGAGAGGCTGGTTGCAGAGTCCAGAGCGATGATTAAACAGGATATGATGGCTTGGAAATTGCTGCAATCCTCGGGATGGGGAAACCAGAATCGGAAGGAGCCAGGGACAGGTGTGCTAAAAGCGAGGAACGCAGCAGCCTGAGTCACCCAGCTGGAGAATTTGCAGGCTGCAGGGAACACACACACACACACACACACACACACACACACACACAGGTCTCATCTACTCAAGGTGTTGGGAAATGGCAGATCCCACCTGGCTAGCCAAACCTGCAATATTGTCAAGCTCTCTTGAATGCAGTGTGGTTTAAGTGTCAGACTAAGACCTTGGAGAAACCAGGGTTCAAATCCACACATGGCCATGAAGCTCACCTGGTTACCTTGGGCCAGTCATTGCCTCTCAGCCAAACCTACCTCACAGGGTTGTGAAGATGAAACAGAGGGGAAACTATGTCTGCCACCCTGAGCTCCTAAGTGAATAGGTGGGATATAAGTGTAATTAATAAAAAAACTGAAAACTATTTGCCCATTCCTACTTTAAGAACCAATTAAGTCTTTTACATCCATCTTCCCCCAAATTTAGACCTTTTCCTCACCTTGAGAGCTTTCGGATGAAGGGCACTACCCTGCCTCAAGAACTCACAAACCTTCTGGACCCTGAGCAGCCTTTGACAATCTGGTGCCTTTCAGATATTTTGGTCTACGACCTGTATGAGCCCTGCCAATTTACAAGGACTGAGGGGTTTTGCTTGGCTGCTAAGGTTTGGAATCGAGATGTAGGTCAGAATTCAATTGGTGAGGTCCTTTAACTGATGTGTTTGGGACTAAGGGGCTTTTTACAAAACCAAAAAGATAACCACCAAAATAATAGTTCCATTCTTGGGTTTTTATTAAAATTAAATAAGTTACAATTGGCAAAACGGGGAAGAATTATAAATATGAAATTATTAAGTATGCCATACACATTTCACAGAAATGCTTCTTTAAAAAACAAACAAACCAACAAACACTTAAATAATTTCCTTGTCAGGAAGAACGCAGTATTTAGCTAGGAGAGGCCGACTGCCTCTTCTGATACTTTTCACATCTGAGATTTCCAAAATGGGAGAGCCTGCAGAATCTGTTCTGTAGTTCGTAATGAATGCAGCGAAAGAAAATGGTGTTGGTCGGAGGAAGCCAAACCAACACAGTCACAAGGATTATGAGGCCTGCTTATAGCCTGGATGGTCTTCTCAAAGGATCTTTGGTCAAATAAAACTTTTACTTCAGCTACTCATCTGAAAAACTAGGAAACAACCTCAACTTTGTGTCAAAAAACATGTTGCAACAGAGGGGGGGAAAACCTTAGTAAGAACCGGATAGTGTACCAAAATATTCCCATGAAGCCATTTAACCAAATTTGTTTCGCCCTCAGGTATGCAGTCTGAGGGCGAAAAAAAGCCAAATATGAAAGATGTAACTTGCAAGACTGAAAATAGAATATACATACACACAGGGATTGCAAGGCACAGTATTTCCATCTTTGATCTCCTCGTACAATGGCACATCCTAATTTTTGTTAAAATGGCTTCTTTGCAGTAGGAAAACAAAGTACTACGAGTGCCAAAATATATGTTCAAATTGTAAGCCATCCAATCTTGGCTGCATCCATCCCATTTTTGCCAGAGTGCACGTAGGAGGGTACCTTCAGAAAGTAATCTCATGTATGCCCCCTCAGTTTTTTGAAAGGCACATAGACAATGGAAAACTTTCCATGGTTCAGAACCATGTTAAACAACCTATGCGCAAGATAAATTGACTGCAAGTCAGCCTTCAAGACACAGACTTAGTCCAGAAGAGATGTAATCTTGTATCACATATGACAGGCCATCCTCCACTTTCTGCTGCTATCTTCCACATTCTGCTCCATTTCAGGAGACAGAAGCTGTGAGGGGAGAAGGGATGAAAAGAGTTTCTGTAGCTCTTCTTGGGTCATCTGTCTGCAATGGCCTCCGTGGGGTCATAAGGAACAGCACCTCCCTGAGCAGCATGGTGAAAATCTGTCGCATGGTAACCAGAAGAACAGTGCATCACCTCATTCATCCTGCACGTGCTGCAGGGAAAGGACACCCCATGGGTGGACAAAGGATGCTTCATCAAAGCCTTGAAGGTGCAAGCTGGCTACTCTTCTGATGTAGCAGGCTCATAAAAGCTTGTTGATTCCAAGCCAGCCACTTTTCAGATGATGTAGCAAGTCATGAGTGCCAAGTCCTTTATTTCAGGGCCATAGGCTGCACAGGAGAGAAAAAGAAAGCCACTGGTGTGAGCTATAATTGGGGACACATAAATATTTAAAACCGCTAATGCCAAAGCTTATGTCCGTCAGCACAAGCCTAATTCAGGAGCCTCATATTAAAGCAAGAAAGTGTTTCACCTGAACCGCCATCCTCTGACCCAACTTTGCATCATGGAGGCAAGGAAAAGGAAGTGCTCAGTCAAGGGACTGGCACACTTTGAAGTATATAGTTGTAAGAAGTTGGAGTACACTCCAGCCCCAAAGGGAGATGGGACTCATCTACAATAGTTTTGTCTACCAATACATCCCTGCTCTAGATCACTTGCTCAATTTCCCATCTTGACATATGAATATGAAACCTGGGGATCCTCTCCACCATCATCACCCTACAGAAGAAAACTCAATGTGGTGATGAACTGTTACACAGAAGGGGGTAATTTAACATTGCCTGCTGGCCCCCATCCTGACCATACACTGCTCAGCACCCACATGCAGAAAAGCTGACCAACACCTGGATTTTGAAAAAAGCATTGACATTTAACATACATAAACTATATGTCAATATAGTCAACTACGTGATATCAATAAAATGGAGATTAAGGACCTGGCCAGCAGGATTGCTTGCTTGCTCCAAACTGACACATCTTATAACCGTGCTGCCACTCAATTAAAGGAAACCTTGGCCAACTAATCCCATTTTAGTCAATGAAATCTACATAAAGTTTCAAAGCAAGGAAGTTTCCTTTTTAAAAAAGAAGAAAGAAGACCCACAAGTCAGATGCAGGAGGCAGCAGGCAGCACCTCAGAAGGCCAGGCGTGTTAAGTCTGTCAAAGCAAAAGCGAAGATGGGCTTAAAAGGCAAGCATTTATGGCGACTGAAAGCTTTTGTGGAGAGGCCACGTCGCAGCAAAGTGTTGCACCCACTACCCCAAACATGCGTACACATCTCCCAAGGTGAGCAGCACTTCATGCACCTGACAAGGCAGACTCCTGCCAACAAGCGAGGCCTGCTAAGCCCCTCAAGCCTCCTGGGCTATTTGTTCCTCCCACCCTTCTGATGAGCCTCACTCCCTGTGGCTTTCCATTATTCTGTTTTAAAAAGCTTATTGAAAACAAATGTTTTACTAATAATTATTTTTAAAAATTAATTGCGATGACATGAGGTTGAATCCTGACAAGACAGAAGTACTGTTTTGGGGGGGACAGGGGGCAGGCGGGTGTGGGGGATTCCCTGGTCCTGAATGGGGCAACTGTGCCCCTGAAGGACCAGGTGCGCAGCCTGGGAGTCATTCTGGACTCACAGCTGTCCATGGAGGCGCAGGTCAATTCTGTGTCCAGGGCGGCTGTTTACCAGCTCCATCTGGTATGCAGGATGAGACCCTATCTGCCTGCAGACTGTCACACCAGAGTGATGCATGCTCTAGTTATCTCCCGCTTGGACTACTGCAATGTGCTCTACGTGGGGCTACCTTTGAAGGTGACCTGGAACTACAACTAATCCAGAATGCGGCAGCTAGACTGGTGACTGGGAGTAGCCGCTGAGACCATATAACACGGGTCTTGAAAGACCTACACTGGCTCCCAGTACATTTCCGAGCACAATTCAAAGTGTTGGTGCTGATCTTTAAATCCCTAAATGGCCTCAAAGGCCCAGTATACACGAAGGAGCATCTCCGCCCCCATCGTTCTGCCTGGACACTGAGGTCCAGCGCCGAGGTCCTTCTGGCGGTTCCCTCATTGCGAGAAGTGAGGTTACAGGGAACCAGACAGAGGGCCTTCACGGTAGTGGCGCCCACCCTGTGGAACACCCAGCATACGTGAAGGAAATAAGCAGCTATCTTCTCTTTAAAAGACATCTGAAGGCAGCCCTGTTCAGTGAAGTTTTTAATCTTTAATGCTCTACTGTTTTTAACACTTGATTGTGAGCCACCCACAATGGCTGGGGAAACTCAGCCAGATGGGCGGGATATAAATAAATTATTATTATTATTAATATCATCATCATCATCATCAGACCACGCCCCCCTACCGCATGAGAAGAGGCACTCACGGTTGATTGGTGGTCTCCGCCTGGGGGGCACGGACCTGCTCCGGCCACGCCCTCTCCTGCTCCGCGCAGGCGC
>JAXCMG010000042.1:4249082-4266807 GCA_034642415.1 Podarcis siculus
GCCTGCTTATTATCATTTCTTATTCCTATGATCTTTGTTTATAAAACCCAGTAGAAAGTCATTCAGATAAAAAGTAATTAAACTCTAGTAGTAGAGTTAAAACAATATAAACACAAATCTATTAGCTTACAGATAGCAAAAACAGCATAGCACTATTAAACGCCCTTTGCTTAAAAACAGCTCCCAAAAGCTTGTTGGAATAAAACAGTCTTCAGCTGCTGGCAGAAGGCCTCCCAGAGCATTTAAGAAGATGACTTCTTTTTTAACCTCCCCCCACCAAATAAAACAGTAAGGTAAAGGTACCCCTGCCCGTACGGGCCAGTCTTGCCAGACTCTAGGGTTGTGCGCTCATCTCACTCTATAGGCCGGGAGCCAGCGTTGCCCGCAGACACTTCCGGGTCACGTGGCCAGCGTGACAAGCTGCATCTGGCGAGCCAGCACAGCACATGGAACGCCGTTTACCTTCCCGCTAGTAAGCGGTCCCTATTTATCTACTTGCACCCGAGGGTGCTTTCGAACTGCTAGGTTGGCAGGCGCAGGGACCGAGCAACGGGAGCGCACCCCGCCGCGGGGATTCGAACCGCCGACCTTTCGATCGGCAAGTCCTAGGCGCTGAGGCTTTAACTCACAGCGCCACCCGCGTCCCAATAAAACAGTACTGTATTTTAAAAGTACAAATGAAGCTATCCACAATGCCTGGCAAAATTACCGTACTTTTCTGTGTATAAGGCTAGGTTTTTTTTTACTTTAAGGTTGGGGTCGTCTTATACACAGATAGTGCATATGCTCATTTTCTAAATTTGGGGTCCCCAAAAGTAGGGGGCGTCTTATACATGGAGGCGTCTTATACATGGAAAAATACGGTATATCTTAATGCTGTGGGACTATATGAACTGCCTTATAATTGTAGCCTGAGTCCGTCTACCTGAGTATTGCCTATACTGCCTGGCAGCAGTTCAGGGATTTAGGGGTTCTTTCCTGCCCATAATTTGGAGATGCTGAATGTTGTAACATTGGGCTTTCTATTTACACAGCAGGTGCTTTGTATCCTTCAAGTACGGGAAATCTGAAGCTGACTTTATGTGCAAACAACCAGCAGTTTAGGGGGAAATGTCATTACCTAAACAGAAGGACGTACAGTACTTTGAATCCTCTACGAATTCTGTTAGGTTTTTCAAACAAAGATTCATGTCACCTGAGCACCAAAATATAGTGGGAACCTTAATAACAGTGGCAATTTTAATATAATAGCTGCTAAATGGCATTAGCACAATATGCCTACGGAAAAAAGAGTGGCTCATTAAAGTACAGCATGCAGCCGCAATGCCTAAGCATAATGTGTTTGCGTGAAGAAAGGGGAAAGCAGAAATTCAGTATCGCCCCTCATGCATATGAAGATTTCTCATTCTTGCTATGGCAGCATATGAATTATGCATTCAAATTCATAATGATTTATTTATAAATGTACAAGTATGGATAGATGATGGCAGAACAATTAGTTTGCGCTATAATAAAAAAATCAATAAGGCAATCCATTTTTTTAGAAAGTGAAAAAGAGCTGTTTAAAACCTGATTCACAGTACTTTCAATAGAGCACAGTTTGAAACAAATATGTTTTAAAATGTCAGGTTTTTTTTAAACAGGGAGTATTTCAACAAAGATGGGGCCATATGTACTTTCTTTTTCTTTTTCTTTTTTGAGGGGGGACCCCAAAGATCTGGTGCCTCTGATGCCAAGGCTCTGTCTCTGATGCCAGGCAGTCTGATAGATCTTGACAGTGGGCTTGCATACAGTGTCTCAGAGGCAATCTTTAAAGCCCAAGCAATTTCTGTAAGGGCAGGCGGTGCTTCCAACAGCCTGATCCCAAACTGCTACAGTTTTAAAGATCAAGAGCCACCTAGGAACAAGGCCATGGGGTTTGTATTTGCCCAGCCTGGACGGGTGGGGAAAGAAAGAGGATGGAGGGGCAGGTGAATGTATAGCAAATAGCTGGGTTAGGTTTGGGGAGACTTGCTGAATCAGGAAGTCTGGTTTGCCTCTCAGCTTATGAGGAAAATGCGTGTGGGTAGGAAGTACCAGCGTTCGAAATTAGCCGGGTGCTAGTAGCAATTTTTGACAAGCAACCAGCCTTTTGGCACTGGGAGATGTCCAGGCTGCTGTCAGCTGGTTTGCCAGGCACTGTGGTAGCAAAAGACTCGCATCTTTTGCTGCCGGGCAACCCTGCAGACCACCTAATTCGTGTGACAGCAAAATAGTTACAATGACAACAACAATAACTGTTGTTGTTGTTTTGCTCCCAGGCTGCCTGGTCTGGTAGCGCGGCAGGAAAAAATAAAAGGTGCCTAGACATTTTGTTTTGGTGCCCACAACCTAGGCCTCAGGAGCCACATGGCTCCTAGCTTCCTATCCCAGTTTCTAACACTGCCAAAGTACAGCCATGCATGGTGTTAACGGAGAAATCTGAGGGCTCCCTTGGACAAAAAAAAACTAGGACACCAGCCAGGAATACCAGAGCAAAACAGCAGCCAGTAGGCTTGGTCTTTATTGAAGACTGTCACGACAGGACTCCCACCTGCTACTAATCCCCCAAGCTACACCCCTAAGACTACATCATGACTACATCATTGACACATCACAAAGAGGAGGGGTTCAGGGAGGAGTTGTGGTGGTAACCTGAGTGTCTTGTCACCAGTCCAGTTCCTCCTCCCCCCCCCATAATTACATTCCTGAGGACAAAGTGGAGTTCACCGTTTCCTGCCCCCAGAGGGAAGGACTGGTCACTGTCCTTTGTTTCAGTCTGTACAGTGGTGCCTCGCAAGACGAAATTAATTCGTTCTGCGAGTTTCTTCGTCTTGCGGATTTTTTTGTCTTGCGAAGCACGGCTATTAACGGTACTTAGCGGCTTAGCAGGAGCTTGCGGGGCCGGCAGCGGGGAGAAGCGCTCTTCTCCCCGCTGCCCGCCTGCAGACCAGGTCCGGGGACAGCGGAAAGACGCGCTGCGCCTCCCCGCTGTCCCCGGAGCTTGCGGGGCAGGCAGCAAGGAGAAGCGCTCTTCTCCCTGCCGCCCGCCTTCGTCTTGCAAAGCAAGCCCATAGGGAAATTCGTCTTGCGGAACGACTCAAAAAACGGAAAACTCTTTCGTCTTGCGAGTTTTTTGTCTTGCGAGGCGTTCGTCTTGCGAGGTACCACTGTACTGAATCCACTTCCATATTCAGGTCCTTTGTGAGTGTAATGATCTTCTGACTAGGACCATCAAGGTTGGCATGCCAACTGGGTAGGGCTCACTGCCTATGTGTTGGCTGCCTTGTGTCAAGTTTCCCCCCTTTGATAGTCCTTCCTTCATGGTGTAAAATAAAAGTGGAATGGTACAGATCCGATGTATGGCTGATTTTCTATGAATTTATAACAGAAGCATCGCGTATGTCGTGTGTGTGTCTGTGTGGTGTTTGTACAAACTGAATGATTGGGGAGGGGGGCGGGTTCCTACAACAATGGGACCCTAGGCTTTCTGAAGGCCAGGCAGAATAATAATCACAACCACCTTTGCTATTTACAGTCCCTCCAAACCATGGAGCACAGGGCTTTTCTTCAGTCCAAACTCACCACTACCTCAGGTGGGTGCCATTGACAAGGGAGGCATTCATGGTGAGTTCCAGCACCTCTTTTTCTAGAAAAATAGCACTGTATATGCATATTAGTTATTGTTACTATTGCTTATTCAACTTCTATTCCACCCTTCCTCCCGAAGGAGCCCAGGGCAGAGAACACATCAATCTTAAAAGCATTCTAAAATCACTCTTAAAACTTTCTAAAAGCAGTTGAAACATTATCTCAACCAGTGATGTGTGTATGAAAGCTTATAAATATGCTAATGCTTAAATTCCCAGTAGGTTGCGATTTCTTTGCTGCAAGGGATTATCCACCTCCGAGGGGTGGTGGTGATGGACTCCTGAGAGGGGAGCAGTGTGTGTGTGTATCTAGGGAGATATTAAATAAGATAGGGGGACTGCTCACTGCATTGGGTCCAGGCTGGCTCTTTGGCACTAAAGCACTGTGTGCTGTTCAGTAGGCAGAGACATTGCGCTGGAGAAATCTTGTTGGGGATACCCTCTGAGGTAATGGGAGAGTTTAATGTTTGTTGACCGCAAGTGCCGGAAATCCCCCTTGCTTCAGCCAATTTTCGCCCTGGACAAATAAGATTTACTGGAAAGGCAAACAAGATTTTGCTTTGGGTCTGCGTATACTAGGACTGATGACTCCACCGGGGTCCTGTTCTCTGCTCTCAGAGAGGATATGATAGAGAGGGCTAAATTTGCCTTGGTCTGACTGTTGTATCTTAAGGGCCAAGAGTGTCAAAAACCTGCTCAGTTGCCTGAGCATGAGTCATCTTGTTGGCGTGTCCGTCTGGGGCCTTGGCAGGGAGAGCTTTCTGATGAGGTCAGGGCTCCGGTTCTTTGGCTGGCCATCCAGGAAGCCCCCCAGTGCCAGATTCTCCCTGCCGGGGAGTGCAGAAAGCAGGATTTGAATTTTTTCGCCCCCAAGTATGGAGATAGCAGCTGTTTCCTGGTTGCTCCGTGTGTTGACTGAGCCTTCAACCAGAAATTACCCTCAGGGTTTTAACCTTGTGCAACAATTGCACGTACACATGCAGCCGTCTCAGTCTGGAACACCCCCTTAGTCCTGACCCCATGGCATAGAGAGGGCATCACCCTGCCCTTCAGTCGCATCCCATAGCCACCCCCACACCCCACATCTGACCTCCCTTCACTGACAGTATTTGCATAGAAAGTTTTTTCCCCCTTTAAAGCAACAGCTGGAATAAATATGTAGAGGTTTTGATTGATGGCAGTTAAAGTTGATGTTCAAGGGAAATTTCTGGCCTCTTAAATTTCCTCACCTGTCAGAGGCCTCTTCATTTGTGGCCGTTTTCACTGCCACGTTTCCTTGTGGTGCTGCATTACTTTTCTACCCACAATTGACTCCAATTTTGTTACTAATGCCATTTGCAGAAGGATCTGCTCACCCGGTTAAAGTGTATAGAAAGGGCATTTTCCTACAACACCCATTCCCACCACCTAAGATGGAGTGATGCAACATTTTTGAGTGGGTGAGTGATCACAAAGCTATGCCAGGTGGAATAAGTCATCCCAAGCATTCCCTTCTTTGCTGAGAAGGTCCCGTGCCTCGTGAGGTGTTAGGGCAAGGCTGACAACCACATCCTTTGCTCGCGCTGGTGAATTATGAGATATGATTCCTGTTGGGCAGCACCGTTCATGATCTACATCAGCTTTCACCAGCCTTCAGGTGTTTTGGACTACAACTCCTATTAGCCATATGCCAGCTGGGACTGATGGGAGTTGTAGTCCAAAACACCCAGTGGGCTCCAGGTTGGCAAATGCTGATCTAGAGGGCAAATGGGAGTCAGGGGAAAGGACTATGAGGGAAAAAAGCCATCTACAGTGGTACCTCGGGTTACATACGCTTCAGGTTACAGACTCCGCTAACTCAGAAATAGTGCTTCAGGTTAAGAATTTTGTTTCAGGATGAGAACAGAAATCGTGCTCCGGTGGTGCGGCGGCAGCAGGAGGCCCCATTAGCTAAAGTGTTAAGAACAGGTTAAGAACAGTTTCAGGTTAAGAACGGACCTCCAGAACGAATTAAGTACTTAACCTGAGGTACCACTGTACTATGTTTTTCCAATGTTTATATTTTTAACACTGAACTAGAATTCATTTGCAAGTTTGATTCTTATTTGTTTGGGGCTCAGTTGAGACCAGGGTTTTCACTACCACTTTAGATGTTATAGAGCTAGCTAGGAAGACTGGGTTATCACCGGTTAGCAATGTGAACAATTACTGTAGTCATGAGCTTTGTATGGAAATGTCTCAAGCTGTACGTCTTGTATTTCAAAGCTGCTTGTCCCCACTGTGTACATTCCCCTTGCTAGAATCACAGAACTGTAGAGTTGGAAGGGGCTCTAGGGACATCTAGTCCAACCCCCTGCAATGCAGGAATCTCAACTAAAGCATCCATGACAGATGGCCATCCAACCTCTGCTTAAAAACCTCCAAGGAGTCCACCGCTTTCCAAGGGAGTCCATTCCACTGTCAAACAGCTCTTGCTGTCAGAGAGTTCTTTTCCTTTCTCGTAACTTGAATCCATTGGCATGGCTCCTACCCTCCAGAGTAGGAGAAAACATGCTTGCTCCATCTTCCATGTGACAGGTCTTTGGATATTTGAAGATGGCTATGATAACTCCTCTTAGTCTTCTCTTTTCTAGGCTAAACATACCCTAGGTCCCTCAGTCTGCCAGCTGACGATAATAGTTTATGCATTTGATAGAGTGGGATCTAGTCCATGAAAGCCGGTGTCACAGTAAATCTTGCTCTTGATTTCGTGAACAGTCAGCTACTCTTTTGGGAGCTTGTACTAGGCGCTGTAGGCTGATCGCCGAAGAATGGATGCTTTTGAATTATGGTGCTGGAGGAGACTCTTGAGAGTCCCATGGACTGCAAGAAGATCAAACCTCTCCATTCTTAAGGAAATCAGCCCTGAGTGCTCACTGGAAGGACAAATCCTGAAGCGGAGGCTCCAAGACTTTGGCCACCTCATGAGAAGAGAAGACTCCCTGGAAAAGACCCTGATGTTGGGAAGGATGGAGGGCACAAGGAGAAGGGGACAACAGAGGACGAGATGATGGGACAGTGTTCTCAAAGCTACCAGCATGAGTTTGACCAAACTGTGGGAGGCAGTGGAAGACAGGAGGGCCTGGCATGCTCTGGTCCAGGGGGTCACAAAGAGTTGGACACGACTAAACGACTAAACAACAACTAGGCGCTGTACAGATCAGCCACAGAGGCATAGCTGTTCCCAACTGGAGGTCCTCTCCAGACCCATTTGGGATGATAGTGGATCTGGGTGTTATGACTCCCTTCCTTGCCCGCAGAAGCAGCATCTCCCAGGTAAACAGGAAGCCATCAAACCGGTTGAGGACAGAAGCTCATGCAAATTTCATTCTTGGCAGCTGGAACGATCTCTGACAACACCTGGCTATCACAAGGGAATTTGAAATAGCTGGGAATGGCTGAGCCTGACAAAATTGTCTCTGCATGAAACACCAGTCAGGATGAAGTAAAGAGTAAATATGCTATCTTTCAGGTTCATGGAAGTCTCAAGAGTCTACCTTGATGGTTGTGAACATTAATGTTATATTGCAGCAAAGATCTGAGTCTAGTGGAGAAATCCAGTCCCACAAATTTCTGCGACTTTCCACCCTCATTTACACTGGGGGTGTGCAATGAAGGGAAAGGAGCAGATCACAGGGATTTGAACGGTCTATTTTTAGATTTCTGTCTGCTCCTTTGACTCCTGTTCTTTAGGTAACTAGTATAACCTGCAACAAAATGTTGCAGTGTGAGGAGTGCTCCTGTCCACATTCCCACCCCATTAGCTAAACGTAAAGGGACCCTTGACCATTAGATCCAGTCGCAGACGACTCTGGGGTTGAGGCGCTCATCTCGCTTTATTGGCCAAGGGAGCCGGCGTACAGCTTCCGGGTCATGTGGCCAGCATGACTGAGCCGCTTCTGGCAAACCAGAGCAGCACACGGAAATGCCATTTCCGTCGGAGCGGTATCTATTTATCTACTTGCACTTTGTGCTTTCGAACTGCTAGGTTGGTAGAAGCAGGGACCGAGCAATGGGACCTCACCCTGTCACGGGGATTCAAACCACTGACCTTGTGATCGGCAAGCCCTGGGCTCTGTGATTTAACCCACAGCGCCACCCACGTCCCACCCCATTAGCTATTCATGTCCTATTCCAGAATACTCCATTCCATTTGTTGCCCCTCCAGTTAGCCTGCATACCATGGCACTGAGCATACTTTTTCTTCATTGATATGGTTTTTTTTCCCTTGCACCCCCGTCACATTTAAGCTTTTCTGCCCCCTCAATATTGTTGTGGGTTTGTGGTGTGTGTGTGTGTGTGTGTGTGTGTGTGTGTGTGTGTGTGTCAATCTGGACAATGCCCTGAGTGACCTTCATTCAAAGGAAACCAATCCCTGGAAAAGCGCTGAAACCCCTGCAGTCTCTCACCACTCAGAGATTGGGGTTGGGCATTACAATATTTTTTGTACTTCTGCAAACCTTAGACTTTGCCTGACCCTGCTTATATCCGCCCCTCTTGTGAGTGTGGATGATGCTGTTTTGGCTACATTAAGCAACCACATTTGGAGAATGAGTTTGCTGCCAAGTCTGCAGAATTCTTGCAAGAGCCTGAAGTGTGATACTAGGTCAGCGATGTGCAATTCTCGTGGCCTCAGAGGGCCTCGCCTTTATTCCTCGCCATCCTTCCAGCACTGATCTGCTTGCTGCTGCTGTCGCCTCGCCTTCCTTGCATGATCTCACAGTTTGCTCTGAACCAAGGCTTTCCAAAGCTTCCTCCTTTGCCCTCCCCTTCCTGCTTTCTTGATTCAGTCCCAGCTGCAGAGTGAATCCACTGATTCAATTCGTTCACTTAAGGATACAGAGAGAGAATTGGCAGGAGCCGAGAGACAGGGAGCTGCCAACTGCAGCTGTCACTGCCGCAGATTGCATGAGTCAGCCTCTTTCTAAATAGTGAGAGTGGCGTTATAAATTCTGGGTTGGCAAATCAGTACATGCTAATCCCAAGATAACAACAACAATCCTTACCATTTATTGAGTGCTCTGTACGCTTCACGTACATTACCTCTGTAATCCTTCTAACAACCCTATAAAGCAGGTCTGTATTATTAGCCTATATTGCACTTGCACACACAAACACAGGCACTCCAGCCCCAGGTCTTGCCATCCCTCGCAGGATAAGCGAACTATAGAGTGTGGTGTTCAGGCTGGCCAGACCCCAACAATGAGATTATCTTTCCCAGAAGATTTACCCAAGGCAAGGCATGGACCTCTGCTGGGAGAGTTTTGTAATAAAAGAAAATCTGCCCTTATTCCCTTATGGGGGACACAAGAGCCATTATAGAATCCTTTGTAGGTTCTCCATCGGTCGGAGAAAAGAACAGAAGCCAACCAGAGAATATCGAGAAGCAAAGCAGCTCGTAAGCCTGATCTTTATTGAACTGTTGCAACAAGGTGCCCCCTTCACACGCAGGAGGAGGAGGAGGACCCAGAACCCAGGTGTGCCCACCCTTATATAGACAATTTAAATTGCCTGCCTTGGAGTCCAAGACCACCCCCAGAAACATCATCCCTACATCACAGAAAGGGTGGTCTACAGCAGAAATCTGAGTGTGTTGTTTACCTCCTGTCTGGCAAGTTACCTGTTAATGCTTACTTGATTGGATTTCCTGGGGAGCCTGGCCAGTCTTTTGTAGTGATAAATACTTAGTTCCTGATCCAGGTCACAGGCTCACCCTATTCATACACAGACATACCCTTAAGACAGGATTTGTGAAGGAAAAGACAACGGGGAGGCGTTTCCATTTGACTTTGCAGAGAAATCATTTGGTCAGTTTGGGAGTCAAAATGGTTCCAGGGCTGTTTTCCTGTGCTGCTTCAGACATGTGGTTTATATATTTATGTATGTGTTTGCTTGGTACATTTATGAACATTTATTATATACATAAGACCTTAATTTTTTTATTTCAGTATTAAGATTTCTGACGGCAAGAGCCATTTGACAGTGGAACAGACTCCCTGGGAAGGCGGTGGACTCTCCTAAGGAGAGTTTGGATGGCCACTTGTCATGGATTCTTTAGTTGAGATTGCTGCATTGCAGGGGGTTGGACTAGATGACCCTCGGGGTCCCTTCCAACTCATAAGAGTCTATGAACGTGCATGTGAGTGAAAGCATATATATACAGATATGGCTGGGCCATGGAAATCATGTTGAGTGGCTATGTCACTTCCTGGTTCACGCTGAGAAGCTATTTTTAGACATTACTGGGGATGGAAGAGAGAGTTGTCCATTGATATGAAGACTAAGCATGTTCAATGGGCACAAACTGCTGTTGGGGTGGTAGTGGTGGAGTACTTGCAACCCTGAACAGAAGCACTTCACACTGCAACACTTTGTTGCAGGGCCCGCTCCATGTGTGATTCACACACACACACACACACACACACACACACACCTGATTAAAGGACACCTCAGTTGACCCAAAGCATTTTTAATCTAACTGATGAAGCAATCAGACGTTACAACCCTATACTGAATTCTTAAGGCGTAGAAATCAGATTAAGAAAACTGTGTAACTGGGATCAGCTTGCTTGCTCGAGGGGGTCCCATAAACGACACCGGCTTAATCTACGACAGGAGCGTAGCCTAATGTGTGCCTCTTGCTTTCTTGGCGAGGGATGCTCATAAGCCTGGTAATTGTAGGCGCCGCCTGCTCCTTTCAACAATGCTTGACAACTCAAGTTGCAATTTCCATCGCTTGCCTTGCCCTGGTGAAAAGGAAACTAGACAGGAAGCACGATGTATATGCTTGATGGGCTCAACTCTCTCCATCATGAGAATGGCCATAGGTCTAAAAAGACGGACACCTTTTACTGTGTGTTTTTCATGAGAGTTGATGCAAAGACTCCCCCTCCTCAGACTGCGGTGCTCCTGTTTCAACCTGCACCTCATGCCGGCAGCAGTGGTGAAACTTCTCATGTGCCGAAGGCGCTTGGGTCTGTGACTCGCCAATCTCTCTGCTAATAACAGAGAAGGTAACTGATAAGCTATTTCCTCTTGAATAATGTAATTGCGCAGCTGAGAGGAAGCACCAGTTCCCCCAGGATACCGTGGCACATGGACCAACGCCACTTGGTAAATGTTTGAAGGACTTATCACAGCATGAACATGCTTGTGCTCCCCAAGGCAGCATTTCACCTCCAAGAGCCAGGGACAAAGAGTTGGAGCTCACTGCTACAAGCTCCTGCTTTGTGAGCAAATGGTCCCAAGTTCAGCTAACAGCACCTCTGTAGGATCATAGAACTGTGCAGTTGGAAAGTACCAGTCCAGCCCCCTGCAAATCGGTCCAGCCCCCTGCAAATCAGGAACCACAATTCAAGAATTCCTGTGAGAGGGGCACCAAGCCTCTGTTTAAAAACCTCCAAGGAAGGGGAGTCCATGACCTTCCGGGGGACCCATTCCACTGCTGAATAGCTCTTATCGTCAGAAAGTTCTTCCTAATGTTTCTTATTAATCATTTAATTGCACCCCGCCTTTTTGCCCGACAGGGACTCAAGGTGGCTTACGGATAAAAATAAGAACAGCTACAAACATATGGAAAAACCCAATCATTATAAACAAACACTAAAACTATATATAATATTTAAAAATCTATTAAAACTGTAACAAATAATTACAATAAACACAGCACAGCGTCAGCCCTTCCATTAAAAGCAGTCAGTTCCCAAAAGCCTGTTGGAACAGGAAAGTCTTCTCCTGCTGGCTCAGGGACAGCAAGGAGGGAGCCAGTCTGGCTTCTCTAGGAAGGGAGTTCCAAAGTTGCCTGGGAGCAGCCACCACCGAGAAGACCCTCTCCTGTGCCCCCACCAAGCATCCCTGTGGAGGTGGCAGTACTGAGAGAAGATCTCAGAGCCTGAGCAGGCTCATATGAGGGAATACGGACTTTCAGATACAGTAGCTGGGACCTAAGCCGTGTAGCGCTTTATTGGTCATAGCCAGCACTTTGAATTGTGCCTGGAAACACCAGAGGAAATGTTCTAGCAAGGGAGTGGCCTGCTGGCTAGAACCAGTCCCAGTCAACAATCAGGCTGCAGCCCTTTGAGCCAGCTGAAGTTTCTGAGCACGTTTCAAAGGCAGCCCCATGTAGAGTGCGCTACAGTAATCCAAATGGGAGGTGACTAAGGTTTGTGCCACTGTGGTGTGTTGCAGGACCACCCCCCAATCATTCAGTTTGTACAAACATCACACACACACACACACACACACACACACACACACACACACACAGGCTCACACAAATCAGCCATACATCGGCTGTATACACCATTCCACTTTTATTTTACACCATGAAGGAAGGACTATCAAAAGGGGGAAACTTGACACAAGGCAGCCATAATCCCCCAAGGGTACCAACACGTCCGCAGTGAGCCCTACCCACTTGGCATGCCAACCTTGATGGTCCTAGACAGAAGATCATTACACTCACAAAGGACCTGCATATGGAAGTGGATTCAGTATGGACTGAAACAAAGGACACTGACCAGTCCTTCCCTCTGGGGGCAGGAAACAGTGAACTCCTCTTTGTCCTCAGGAATGTAATTATGGGGAGGGGGAAAGGAGGAACCGGACAGGTGACAAGACACTCAGGTTACCACCACAACTCCTCCCTGAACCCCTCTGTGTCAATGATGTAGTTATGATGTAGTCTTAGGGGTGTAGCTTGGGGAATTAGTGGCTATCTAAAGTTGGGGTCTTTTTTTGTTCAGGGCTTCCATCTTGTTCCACCTTGTGGCAGGTGGGAGTCCTGTCGCGACAGTCTTCAATAAAGACCAAGCCTACTGGCTGCTGTTTTGCTCTGGTATTCCTGGCTGGTGTGCTTGTTTTTTTGTCCAAGGGAGCCCTCGGATTTCTCCATTAACAGGCACAATCTCCTTTGAATGTCATTTGAATTCTTCGGTCCAGGTCCTACACTCTGGAGCAGCAGAAAACAACTAGAGATGTGAAGGCAGCTATTGTATCTCCTGTCTTCCAGGCTAAACATACCCAGATCCCTCAGCTGTTCCTGATAAGTCTTGGGTTTCCAGACCCTTCAACATCCTGGTCACCTTCCTCCTTGTCAACACCCTTCTGAAACTAGGGTGCCCAGAACTGGACACGGAACTCCAGGTGGGGTCTGGCCAAGGCAAAACAGAGCAGAGCTATTATTGGGAAGCATGCCTGCTTGAAACCTTGTAAAGGAGCTACCAGGCAGCGCAGGCATGGATCCAGCAATGGTTAACGCAGCTTCCTCACACATTAGGTTTCATAGGAATCACAGGATTGTAGAGTTGGAAGAGTCACCAAGGGTCAGCCCCTTGCAATGCAGGAATATTTTGCCCATTCTGGGGCTCTAACCCATGATTAAGAGTTTCAAACGTGTACATTTTGTTGCATGCTACCCTGATCTCTGGGATGCGGGTGGCGCTGTGGGTTAAACCACAGAGCCTAGGGCTTGCCGATCGGAAGGTCGGCGGTTTGAATCCCCGCGACGGGGTGAGCTCCCGTTGCTCGGTCCCTGCTCCTGCCAACCTAGCAGTTCGAAAGCACCTCAAAGTGCAAGTAGATAAATAGGTACCACTCCGGCGGGAAGGTAAACGGCGTTTCTGTGCGCTGCTCTGGTTCGCCAGAAGCGGCTTAGTCCTGCTGGCAACATGACACGGAAGCTGTACGCTGGCTGCCTCGGCCAATAAAGCGAGATGAGCGCCGCAACCCCAGAGTCGGCCACGACTGGACCTAATGGTCAGGGGTCCCTTTACCTTTACTACCCTGATCTCTGAGCAGGGTCCTGCTTCCTTGGAACGAAGCTTACTGTAGCAGAGACTAGGATGATGATGATGGTATAATAATAATAATATTTATATGCTGCCCCTCTGACTGGGTTGCCCCAGCCACTCTGGGCGGCTCCCAACGAAATACTAAAAACACAATAAAACAATGCAAGCGAGGGTGAGCGCTATGCTCTTGTCGCCCACCACACGGCGAGTGTCTGGCCAAGTGTTTGTTGTGCTTCATTTCCAAATCAGAAAGTGTGGACCTAAGAACAATGCATTATCAAACACAGACCCCCAAACTTGGTGGTAGAATCACAGAATTGTAGAGTTGGAAGGGATCGCAAGGATCATCTAGCCCATACCCCCTGCAATGCAATAAACGTTGGCCCTAAGTGGGGCTTGAACCCGTGACCCTGAGGTTAAGAGTCTCATGCTCAATGGTCAGGGGATGAGGTCCAGCATAGTGTAGAGAGTGGCTGGAGTGTTGGACTTGGAGCTGGGAAGGGCCTGGGTTCAAATCCCCATTCAGCCATGAAGCTCACTAAATAAGTGATGGGGAGTGGAGTCCAGGGACTCAAGGTTCATCACACCAGGCAGAGATATCTCTGTCACTCCCCCGCACTGTTTTCCAGGTACAGACGCCTGCGACTGATTGTTGTCATGACAGCATGAGCATTTTAAGGCAGAACATTGCTGAACGGTGGAGTCTCATTCCCCTTCCAAATCCTCTTCTCAAAGCATCTCATCAACCACAAGAACAAGCATCACAAAACACCAAGCAAGACCAGGTCTGTCGCTTCATGTATTCTTTATTTCAGTATTTCAATATTTCAAATATTTCTCCCTGCCCCCACCCCACCACCCAAACATACACACACACACACCCCAAAAAAGAAGAAAAGGGGCAAAAAAAAACCCCTCTTTGAAAGCCACGTGCCCATTCTACTTATATCAAGCATTTTTTAAAAATCCCTGCAAGGTGGTCTCTGCAGGGGGACTGCTTTTCAGTAGAAATAGCTCTTTTCTCTCTCCTTTAGGGGCAATTTGTGCACAGGCCTGCAATGCCTCCGCTGTGCTGCAGAGGGAGCTGCTCTCCCTTGGAACGAACTCTGTGCCTTGAAATTTTCCAGGGCTTTCTTGCCTAGCCTCCTTCCCTTTATGGATCCAAAAGAACATTATCAAAAGGCGGCTAAATATTACTAGATTCACGCACAGAGAAACACCTTGTACAACCTAGTCGTATCTGGGGGCAGGAGCCCAGGAGTCCAGCTCCCAGGCAAAACTGACCTGAACCCCCTTTTGCCATTTAAAAATATCTGCCTGTCGGTTTGGAAATCTCTTCTAAAAATTTAATATATTCAGTCTCTCCCCCCCTCCCCCCGCCAGCCCCACTTCAGATTTCCTACGCAGTTTCTAAACAGATTCCTTGCCCTGAGCTTTTGTGGGGTACCAATCTGGGCTACAAACAGATAGAATCCTAAAAGCTTTAAAAATGGTAGGGTTGGAAAGGGAACCCCAGGGCATAGCTGTCAAGCGTCCCTTATGTGGCGGGACAGTCCCTTATCCCAGCGCCATGTCCTGCTGCTGTCCCTTATTGATGATGTCCCTTAAATAAGCTACTGAAGGTAATGGGGCCCTTTCTATGTCCAGCTGTCCTTTGTCAACAACAAATTGTTGCTGTTTTTTTGTGTTGAATATATGCTATATGGTAATTTATGGACCTAATAGGTATCTATTAGCTAAAGAATCTCTGACCTTCACCAATGCAGCCTCTTGTATAAAAACCTCCAGTGAAGGAGAGCCCACCGATGTAAAGATTATACATATATTTAATTATATTAATGTTTCCTATTGATGTTTTTAATTTAAACCCCCCCCCCCAGTGTTTTTAGCTGTTCTTATTTTATCTGTAAGCTGCCTCGAGTCCCTGTTGGGGTAAAAGGCAGGGTATAAATAAATATATAACAATGTATGTTCAAAACCTCTAAAGATTGTAGTGTGACATAGCGGTTAAAGACTTGGACCTGGGAGACCAGGTTTCAAATTCCCTCTCGGTCATGAAGATTATAGGGTGTTGATCTTGGGCTGCCTTTTCTCAGCCTAACCTCCACTGTTGTGGGGATTAAATGAGGAAGGGTAGGAGACCCACATAAACCACCTTGATCTCCCTGGAGAAAAACAGGTGTGGTGTAAATAATAGAATTGGAGAGTTGGGAGCACGAGGGTCATCTAGTCTAACCCCATGCGATGCAGGAATCGTGGGACCCGAACCCGGGACCCTGAGATTAAGAGTCTTGCGCTCTACTGACTGAGCTATCCCTCGTGGAAACAGTGCAATAAATAAAGCTCAGAAATGATTTGAGGGACCGAGAAGGGTGTGCGTGGGTGCCATCTTAGAAATCCCAAGCGGCCTCAGTTCTGACCTGCAGACCCACCCCAACCCCCTGCAGAGACTCCTGGAAGCGACAGAAGTGCTACTCTAGAGTAAAACTCGAAGCAGACTCATTCTCGACAGAGAAAATATATGTATATATATATACAGCATCGTATAATTTTGCAGCCAGTGCGAGGGGGACAGGTGCCACAGCGGCCCTGCCCTGGAAGCGCAGCAGATTCAAAGCAATGAGTTGTGCAAAAAATAGGGTGCCACAGGGCTCCCCGGGAGCAAGGGGGTTCAGGGGGGGACTCGGTTGCTAGCCTTCCTCTCTCCCCACTGCCCCAAGGTGACCCTTTGACCCTGAGGACGCTTTTCCCCCCCAATATATTATTGCTTTAAGAAGAGATGGCTCTTTCCCTAGAGGAGGGTGAATATGGAATTCTGTTTAAAAAAATGAAATGCAAAAAAAGAGAGAGAGAAAGAGAGATTAAGTCAGAACCAAAGTGATAAGGCAGCGTCCACCTCCGCAACAAAACGGGAAGGTTCGGTGGTGTCGGCCTCTGGGGAGGAAATTCACGGCAAAATGAAAAACCACAGAGGGAAACTGAGGGGGAAGGAGAGAGAAATGTCTTCTCAGCCATCTGCTTCTGCTGCTCCTGAGGAGCAGGAAGGGAGCCAGTTTTGCTTTCCTGCCAAAAGTAACAGGGGGGAATTTGTAATGGCATTCTGTGAGGAGAATAGCTGCAAATTAGATAAAGGATTAGGCGAAACCAAATAAAGACATTACGAATTACGCTTTGGGGCAGGAGGTGGGGGGAGATATATCTGAGGAACATCGTTTGGAGAAGCTGAGTGGAGCTGGTGGGCAAAATGGCTTTTACTTGCCCAAAGGGCTGATCCGCCCGACAACCATGAATTTGGGTCCTTCTTAGCCCCCCTAAATGGAGGAACGTAGTCCTGCCATGGAGATGACTGCTCTCCAGTCTCCACTCAGTGGGGAAGGGGAAACAGGTTCTGGAAACGATTTTGCACTGCAGAAACCTTCCTCCCTTTCCCCACTCAGTGGGGAAAAAAATAATCCATGACTAGGCCAAGTTAAGCACACAAACTGACAAATTTGTCTTTCAAAAAGTCCTAGCCCCGCTGTCCTCAAAATGTGGGATTTGTTTTATTTTCCCTGGGGGACAGTGGCGTAGCATGGGGGGTGCCAGGGGGGCCGGCCGCACCGGGCGCAACATGGGCGGGGGGCGTGCTCGCACTAGCAGCTCTCTGCCCCTACTAAAATCCACGGGTTAGGGAGCCCACGCTCGCTCGGCTTGGCGAGGAGGTCGCGGAAGGGGGAGAGCGAAGCCTTCTGCCGCGGGCAAAAAAAGGAGAGGAAGCCGGGCGGGCGGGAGGGCTGGCTGGCTGGCGGGGGTCTGGCTGCGCCTGCTGCTGCCGTTGCCGCCGGGCTTTGGCAGCTTGGCGAAGCGGAGGGAGAGGAGCTTTATGGTAATTGCGGCTCTCTCTCCACTGGCCGCCTGGGTAGTGAGCCGAGCCGAGCAGGGAGTCTGGCGAGGGGGCGGGAAGAGACTTTCCCCTCTTTTTTCCACCTCGCCTGGTCAAAAAGGAGAGCGGAGTCTCCTCAGGGCACCCTCAGGCAGGGCAGGGCAGGGCAAGGCAAGCAGAGCGAGGAGGAGAGAGAGGGGAAGGGGGGGGGAAAGCAGCCAGGAAACGCTGCGGTGTGGAGGAGGAATCAATTAAGGAGAGAAAGGGAAAAAAGGAAAGAGAAGAGGCAGCTCCAGGAGAGCCTGGGGGAAAGAGAAGCCTCACTGCTGCTGCTTGGTGTACTTGCCTTGCCCCGGGTTAGGGGGCGCAAATTACTTGCCTTGCCC
>JAXCMG010000042.1:4266817-4304919 GCA_034642415.1 Podarcis siculus
GCCTTGCCCCGGGTTAGGGGGCGCAAATTACTTGCCTTGCCCCGGGTGCTGATAACCCACGCTACGCCGCTGCTGGGGGATAAACCTTAAGTGTTTAGGAATGGAAAGATGGTGAAGGGAGGAGGTTGTGTTGGAGTGGCAAGACAATAATTTACGTGGGTTTTTTGGGGCAGGAGGGTGAGTGGAAATAAAAGATGGGTAGGGGAAGAAAGCTGATATTTGTATCCAAAAAAAAGGACTCTAGAAAGGTTGAATTTGAAGAATTGGGGTGAAGGGGACTGTCCCTTCACAATGTCCCCACCAGAGACGGGGGCTATCTGAGCTATGTCCTCACTGGGGCCTTCACACAAGGCCGGCCTAAGACATTTTGGTGCCTGAGGCAGGAAATCCAAAATGGCGCCCCTCCCGCTCATGCGCAGCTCCCATTCTTTTAGCCGAGAGGACTTCCCACTGGGTCGTGCCCAAGATGGCTCCTCTGCGGTCCCTCAAAACATCATAAAACCCGCAAATGATCCTAGTGGGGTGCCCCCCCAACGAAAGCACAAGATGCTGAGGAGAAAAGAAAAGAAAATTAAATGGAGTGATTCATAATGCTAAACGGGACTTTGGTCGGCGGGGGTAAATATGCACTACGGATGCTCAGTTGTTATCATACACCAGCTGTGTGCTTGTTTTCCCCACTCCCCCCATTTTGCCTCGTTGCGCTGTGCCTGCCCCATGTTTCATAACCAGGCGCATTGATATGGGAAAGAGAGAGGCAAAGCGGCCGGCAGTTCCGGCGCTAGCGGGAGGCGGTGCCTCTCACCCGCCGACCCCATAGCTGGGTTGCTCATGCCTTATTATTTGTACTGTAATCTAAGCAGGTGGCTGCGGGGGGCTGGCGCTAACCCGCCGGCGCCCTCCCACTTTGCCCGCTGTGGAAGTATACGGTTATTTGGTTCTCATGCGCAAAGCGGCTCCTTCTGGCCCACCCCCGCCAAGTTGAGAGGCGGCAGCTGGTGGGAGAGCATGTGGGGCAGGGAGGGGTAGGTAGGTGGGGCCCAGGAGCCCCCCAGAGGAGGAGCAGGAGGCGATGCAGTCCTTTGGGACAACAGCGTGCAACGTCCCGGGCGCCAACGTGTCCCTACGCCCGGGACTCTTTTTTTGCATTGGGCTTGTTGCCCAGGAGCGCATCGATTTCCTGGACGACCTGGGGCGTCAGCTGAGTCAGAACCTGCGGAGAGAGAAAGAGAGGGGCGGCATGACTGAGGAGGAAGGGCCTCCGCCATAGTGGCACCCGCTAAGCGTTTCAGTTAAAACACGTTGCAAACTTTGTATGAGAAATCGGGTTAGCAAAAACGGAACTCCACGGCGCCATCTGGTGTCAGAGCGTTAGAATGCATAGACAAGGCATTTCTTTGCCCATGTAGCCAAGTCCCATGCCAGGTTGTTTAAAATTATCATTGTGATTTTATTCTGCTAGCTACCTTGAAGTTCTTTTGAAAATGAGGAGGGATGTAAGCTTTCAAAATAAATAGGGAAATAGAGTGGGCCAGCAATTTGATAAGCTGGCTCATATGTCTGTCAAATGCAACACAAAGGTCAGGGGAAACCAGGATTTTAAAAAGAGCTGCAGGGTGTCCCAGTTTTCATCTCTGTGCAAACCTCTCTAGTGCCTTGGCTTTTCTTTCCATCCCCTTTTTAATCACCACTTTTTTCTTTGAGGGTTGTAAAAAAAGTAAATAAATGTCCATTTCCCCTCATGATCAATTTTCTCCATTATATATAGTTGTTCCTGCTCCCCATCTACATGTCGCTATGTTTCTTTTTTAAAATTTGAAATGGAAATTGTAAAGCCACCAAGCTGGTATGCATGATGTGGAGAAAATCTAGAAGTAATTATTTTCTTCCTCTTTCAATGCCACTTCAGTGCCACTTCCACTTTCATTGGCTACTTTGTGGGTGGGATTCGATCATAAACCCGCAAATTTGGGTTGTGCTGTTAAAAACGCACCATTGAACTCACCCAAACAAGAAACCACAGCCTTTTTGCGGTAAGGAAACTGGCAAGAAAATACGCTGGGAAGTGTGTGGGACGGCAATTGCTCAATGAACAGCGGACATCGTATAACCACTGTGCTTAGATTGTTTTTAAGCGGAGACGAGAGGAATTCATGAAGGAGAAGAGGTCTATCAATGGCTATTAGGCAGGATGGCTCTATGGAACGCCTCCAAAAACCCAGGATGAGGTTTTATTTTATTACCTTCCCTTCTCCCTAAGCTCCGAGAGCAGGTCACAATGATTTAAAATACAACCAGATCAGGGCTGAAGAACCTCAGGTCTTGGTGGGGTGTGTGAGAGAGAGAGATGTGGCCCTCCAGACTTCTCTATCTGGCCCCCCGGATTCTCCCCAGCCACACCTCTACCAGACCTGCTCTGCACTCGTTCTTTCATATATATTTTTTGTGTGTCCTTAAATTCTTGATAGTGTCTGCCTCATGCTTCCCTAGATATAGGACAGAGACGGGTGTGAGTGTATGCAAAAACTATTATTATTATTATTTGTATACCACCCTGCATCCATAGATCTCAGGGTGTTCTGCAACATAAAAACACAATATAAAAAATGTAAGCTGCATAAGAAAAACAAGAAAACTAATAAACCAATAATCCGCCCTTCCACAACTCATTTAAAAGGGCACTGGATGCCAATCAGCCAAAGGCCTGGTTGTAGAGGAACATTTTCGTCTGGCACCTAAAGGTGTATAATGAAGACGAGTGTACAGAGGTGAAATCTGCACCCATTGCTCTACCCTCTGCCTTTTGCTCCTGGCCCTGCCCACCACAGGGACAGGTGGCCCTCGGAAGCTTGCCCAGAAGGCAATGTGGCCCTTGGTCTGAAAAAGGTTCCCCCCTCCTGGCCTGGATGAATATTTGTTCATGTTCTCATGATGCTTGAGGACAGGACAAGATATAAATGCACACAGACGGGGGAAGGTTTGGCATCCTTTATGCCAGACTTTGCACCCTTGTTCCTTCTCCTTACCTGGATGGACCCCAAGTTCTCAATGAGCTGTTCGGTGCTGGAGACCCCGAGAAGGACAGAGCTGACGCCTTCAGAGCGGAGGCACCAGGCTGAGGTTAAGAGGAGACAAGAGAAATCAAATAAGGAGAGCCGTCTAAAAACATGCCACCCTGGAAGAAAACAAAAGGGCCGGGGAAGAGGCGGGAAGGGAGCAAAGAGCTGCTTGCCCACCCAACAACTTAACTGCAGAGGAATCTGGGTGGAGTTAGGGCACCATCCTGGCTGCTAAAACCTCCCCAGAACTTGAATTAGGCCCATCTCTATGCACACTGGCCCTGGCTAAGAGAGAAACCTCCTGGGGCTGCCGAGTGTCAGGGCTCAGCTCTGCCCAGCCTTGGAACCAACCTCGGAAGGGCAGCAAGACCCTGAAGAGCTGCAGGGTCCGGCCATCTCTGCCCCAGGACTGGAGGTCTCCTCACCAGCTGCCTGGCTGGCTCTCGGACCACCCTAATCTCCCTCAGGGCCACAGGAGTAGAAGAGGTGGCAAACTAGACGCGAGATTCAGGGCCACTGCCAAGGTGCCTGACTTAACTGCACGTGTGGCTACTTGAGAGTAGGGGAGGAGCACCACCCTGGATCAGGGCCTGGCTGAGAGCTAGGGAAGAAGGGCGTCTCCAGCGCCTGGATAAGCTCCCAGTCTCAGCTGCTGCATTGCTGATGCTCCACATTCTAGTCCTCTAACTTGGGGAACAGACAAAATATGAGGGCGACCTTCTCTACTCCCGTGGGCCACGGCTGAAGCACCAGGAAGCCAATTGTGCAGCGGGGCTCTGCATCAGTCTTGGGCAAAGGCATCTTCTTTTCTCCCGTAACTTTTCAAGAGAGGTTATTCCAGGATGTCACACGCCTCTTGCAGCTGGAAACCGCCTCCTGATTTCTAACCTACTTCTCTTAGCTGCTGGTAGCTGCTGAATCTGAGGAGCTCACATTGCCACCTTTGGCCTAAATAGCACATCTTCTTTTAGCTCTATGGCTAACAAAGGTAGCTGCCTTATGCTGAGATATGCCACAGGGGTCCACCTAGCTTGGTGTTGTCCACACCAACTTCCTGCAACCTGGGGCTTTCCAGATGTTTCAGACTACAGCCCCCAGACTGTAGTACAAAACATCTGGAAGACCTCAGGTTGGGGGAGGGTGGTCTACAACGACAGTCGGTGGCTCTCCAAGGTTTCAGGAAAGGGAATCTCTCCCACCTCAGAGCTACGTAACTTTCCCACCTCTGAGGCAGGATCTGGAATGCAACCTGCCCCAGATGTGCAGCTGCTTCTGAGGCCTGCCCTGACCAACACAGGCACACAGACGCTCCGCTCCTCCCTCACCAATGGCCAGCTGCGCCACTGTGCATCCCAGGCGCTCTGCGATCGGGTGGAGTTCCTTCACTTTGGCCTGCTGCTTCTTCCCATCTTCACTCTGCAACTTCTCCTTCAGCCAGTGGTACCCCTGGAGGGTGTGAGGAGCAAAGGAAACAGGCGCAGAGGCACAGAATCACAGAACTGTCGTCTCGGGAGGGACCTAAAGGGTCATCCAGTCCAACCCCCAGCAATGCAGGAATCATAGCTAACACACAGCATGGTGGTGAGCCACTGGTGGGCAAGGATGGAGGTTGTGAACTGGCAAAGCAGCCCTTAGGGATGTGCTGAGCAGTCAGCAAAGGATTTAGGACTTCTCCAGATTGATTGGGGGGGCAGGTAATTTTGCAGCAGGTGTCACTGACACAAGAATAGTGCCTTAGAGGTGGGTTCATAATGGATCATTGAAGCATCATTGCACTTTATTAGTTGTTCTGCTATGTTTTCCCAATGTTGTGCTATGATGCCAAAAAAAGTGGGACAACACCCCCTACCCCCTGCCCTGAAACATTTGTGGTATAAGAAGCTACAGGATCTCAGCAGGACATGAGTAGTATGCCTGCTCCGAAACCTTTGTAGGCACGGACAGTCTTGGAAACAGGAGTTTGTGTAACCGCCCTGATAGCATCATGAACACAAATAATCATGAATGCACAATAAGGAGGACGTCTGGAGGAGGCCCTGGTGTTTTGGTGAGGATAGTTTCAAGTATCACTGAGACATCAGCAACAAATTGATTTATGTTTGGGATGAAGAAGGGAATCATTTGGTTTCTTGGAGCATTGCCAGTGTGCGTAATCTGAGCCCCAGGACTTCTGTATTCCCAGTGTTTGAAAATAGCAGTGAACAGAGAGGACCAAGCAGGTCTTGTGGGCCCAGTAAACAACTACAGTTGTAGGGCAGTCAGGATCATGGCTTGTGAGCTGTGAGTTCCGAACTGGTTGTCATTAACCTGATGTCATCCCGATGTTGTTAGACTACAACTCCCATCAGAACCGGCAGAATGGTCAGCAGTCAGGGATGATGGGAGTTGTAGTTCAGCTGGAGGTCTCCACAGGCCTGTCTCCCCTGATTTAAGGGCTGTGTGTGACAGTGCGAAGTTGGGAGCTGAAGTTGGGAGGTGGAAGGCCTCAGCAAAAGCAAAGGAGACGGTACCTTCATGGCGGCACGGCAGTTTTCAGGCACCCGCTCCTCATATTTCCCTGTGATAAGTCCGCAAGACAGCGGGGACCAGGTGATGGCTCCCACTCCTAGCAAGAAAACAAGGCAGGTCAGGTAAAGAGAAGGGGAAAACAAATTACATTCCCCACCTCTTCCTATCACTGTACACAGATTCACTGAAATAATAGCCACAGGCCATCCTAAATCACAGCTCTTCCTGGTTTAGTTTGCATTGCAAAAGTCTTTTAACAAAAGTCAGCAGAGAAGTGCACATATTAATCTTATCTGCTCCAAAGGTCACCCTCTGTAAACTTCCGATATGCCTCATGCAGAATTGTACCCTGAATCTGGGCTTATATTCCCAAGGGATCATCTTGCTTCTATCTGCTGCTCCTCCAGAAACACATTCCTCAGATTCCATATCCAGTCTCCAGTCTCTGTATCTTCTGGTTCCTGGTCGCCCCAGCCTCTCCCAACAATTTGTCTCCATTGGCCCCTATAATCCCTTCTCCTGTACACAGACCTCAAGGCCTCTCTGCCTAGCCCTCAGAATGCCCCCCAAACCACACCTCCTACTGTGCTGGTTTGTGCCCAAAGTCGTTTTATCGGGGAAGATAGGGAGAAAAACAAAGGGGAAATTTATATTAGCCGCTCAGCTCCGTTTTCGACTCTGGCCCTGCCCACCACTGGGACACGTGGCCCTCGGAAGCTTGCCCAGAAGGGAATGTGGCCCCTGGGCTAAAAAGGGCTCCCTGGCCCAGCCCTCTCCCGCCTGCCTTCATACCAATCTTGTGGTAGAGCTCTGGCAGCTGCGTCTCCACCTTTTCCCGCTGGAACATGTGGTACTCTGCCTGTTCGCACACAGGTGGGATGAGGTTGAACTGCCGTGCCACGGAATACGCCTCCTGGTTTAGGGGAGGGAGGCAAAAGTAATCAGTCTCGCAGGGCGGACTTGCTTCTGGTGGCGAATTGAGAAGTGCAGGGTCCCTCTCAGGAGAGTCACAGCCAGCCTCCACCCCCACGGTTATACAACCACCTTATAAGTGATAGTTAGGGATGCATTGCAAAGATCATTGCAGATCTTCTGTTTTCTGTGCATGTACGCAGGCAAATGTATCGAGCGCTCCAGTATCTTCTGCTGGAGCGACTTAACTTGTGCCTGCCTTGAAGTCCCGTTGTACATAACAGAAGTAGCACAGCCTTCTCTTGGAACGGAGGCACCTTGTATTTTCAGTGTATTTCTAAAAGCTTAGCTTTGGATCATACAAAGCAACTCAGTGATCTTCTTGCACACCTTCTCCAGAGTGGCCCCCGGGAACCCATCCTCAGCGGCTGACCCGCCTCCTTTCACTCCGATTGGCTCCAATCAACACAAAGGGCGAGAAGGCTCCTTGTCGGTGGCCAAAAAGCTGCCCTTTCATGCTGATTGGATGGCTCTCAGATGCTGGAGGCAGGGCACCGCAGAATTAGGAACAGGTCTCCCAAACCCCTCACAACCCTGGACCACAATGCCACTGCTTCTAAGAAAACATGCATTAGTTCGGTTTCCAGAATTTACCATGATTTCCATTGCGCTCCAGCGAGAGGTGCCCCAGTACATGGCCATCCCCTGGTTGATCACGTAAGTCATGGCACGTACAATTTCTGAGGGTGAGAGAGGAGACATGAGAGAAGAAATTGCCCCCCCCCCAGACCTTTTGCCTGTCACCTTTGGAAGGTGAGCCCGATGTAACCAGGGCAGTTACTCTTTCCGCCTCCAGCAGGAACTGAATCCCAACCGGGAGGGAGAGAGAAAGGTGGGGAGCTGGATTTGAGCAGTTACTGCTCCAAAAAGCTGCACCACACCCGTAAGATCGCTCAATCTTGCGCTCCCCCTGTTAATCACATTTTCACAATGAAATCAGTGAATTACAAGCTGGCTAGAATCCTTTTCTAGGGGGAAAAGATACTTGTGTTATTCATCTCTAATTCATTAAAAGCACAGAAACAAATTGGTTTGATCTACCGGTAAACTACTTTTAAAAAAGAATCTTTCCAAAGTAAGTTCCCAAAATGCTATAGTGAGAACAATTTTGCCTTCCCTCTCCTCTCCCATATTGCAAAGCTTGTTCAATTGTGGGTTCATGTGATATTAGGAAGCACAAAGGCATCTTGAGTTCCTGCATTTATAGTAAACACACACATACATATACACACAGACACAAAACAGGATTGTCAACTTTAATCGCCTTTAATTGTTGCTTGATTTGCAGCTATTAAGCAGGCAAACTATTCATCTCCCCATTCAGAAAAGCTCCGCTTACTGGTTTTTGCAGCTATCAAGTAGCTGTTAAAGGCATAAGAACAGGCAGGTTGCTTTGTTCTGATCAGTTGGCAATGCGACACACACAGAATTTTTCTACAGCAGAACACAAAAGCATGCAAGCACACAAGACACACATCTACTTTCAGGGCAGCACCTTGGGTCTACAGTCGGTGAGGTCTCTACAGAATGGAGACTGGGATATTCATGGAAGGTTTCCCCTTCTAACCCCAGGAACCAAGGGTGAAATCTTATGCCCCCATACCTGAAAGCAAGCCCCAGTGATCTCAGCGGGACTTACTTCTGGGTAGGCATATGGGTAAGGATTTACAAGGATCTGGGGCACAGGGCCATTGCAGTGAGGAGGGCATTATGGGGTGCAAAGAGGAGTACTGGGCTTCAGGAAGGAGGCAGGGGCTGGCCATACCTCTCAAGAGCCTGGCTTGGAAATAAATCACTAGAGTATACAATGAAATATATATGCAATGTCTGCAAGCATTTCAGCTGGCTAGGTGGACCAATCTCTCCTCTATTCCTCCTGCACCCTGTTCTGGGGGTGCACCTGATTGCGCCCCCTGAGCCAATTGTGGGGGGCACACGAGGGGAGAGGGGCAAGCCCCATTTCACAAGCAGAAGTCCTTGCATGCGTTTCCGCTGATGAGACTCAATAGCTCAATCCTGCCCGGTATCCGTTAGATCTTGTGCAAGGCTCTGATTTTCACTATCTCTGAGATTTCTGGTGGCAGCCCCCAAGCTAAAGTCTCACAGTATCTCCGAAACAGACCTCAACGTGTTCCGCACACAGCCTCCTCCATGAGGTGAGGAACATAAGTACCTCTCTTACATCAGGTGTTAAGTCTACCTTAGCCTAGGATTGCGCAGTGTGCTTGAGCTGAAGAACGAGACTGCAAGCTTCCTCCCTCTCGGTGAACCCTGAGCCGGTAACAGCAGGTGAAAATCCTGCAGAAAAAGCTCTTTCATGCTGGGAAAATCTCCTTCCTAAAGCCTCGCGCAGAGCAAAGACTCTTTGACGCATACGAGCTTCAAGTTCTTCTAAACCTGGGGTGAGAAACATCAGATCTGAAGACCAAATGCAGCCTTGCAGGGCTCTCTGTGGCCCCCGGGAGCCTTCCCAGGTTACGCCCCTCACTGATCCTACTTCATATCACCCTCCTTAGATGTTTTTGCTTGCCTGGGGTGTTTAACTCAGAGTTTAACTCTTGTCTGTCTTGATGGCGGACAGACCCTACGGTGCCAAGCTGACCTTTCCATCCAACGCTCCACCCACTTTCGAATCTGTCCTCCTCCCATGCGGCCCTCAGATCACAGTCCAGGCAGGATCGTGGCCCTCAGTGTTCCCTGTTCCAAGGGGAACACAACACCTTTTCACAAAACAGCTTCCTTTAGCCAGAACAACTTTTCGAAGCTAGAATAACCCTTCATCCTGTTCCTCGCTTGAGAGAGGTATGGGGCTCACAGGATCTGGGGTGGACGGGGCAGCAAATTGGGGTGTTTTTTTTGGGTGGGGTGAGGTGGGAGATCAGGGCAGTCTGCAGTACCTTCCAGCAAGAGCAATCGGAAGTTCGGGTCGCATTCTGCAGGGGGGGAAGGAGAGAACCAATGAGATGCCGCTGGAATTGGGCACAGGGTGTGTGTGTGTGTGTGTGTGTGTGTGTGTGTGTGTGTGTGTGTGCCTGGCAGCAAGAGGGTCAGGATTTTTTGGGGGGGGGATCTGCTGCGGGCTCTTTGCCTGCCCTTGGGCAAGCCGCCTACTCTGGCCCCCGTCCCCCCCCCCCCACAATGTGTGAAGAATGGGCTTAATAAGGACCTTCCTCAAAAGGTTATCAACCCTGTGGGAGCTAACGTTCATACAATGCATCGCACAAATGCAAATAATGGGATGGTGATAGCAAGAGAAGACAAGGAGGGGGAGTCCCTCAGTTATGGCAGCGGAGTTGCTGGGTATCTGTCAAGCAGGGCAGGCAGTCGCAGGTAAAGGGATAGCTGCTGAGAAGCCTAGGAGAGAGGGTTGGCCTCCCCTGGATCTGCTAAGGGGAGGTGTCTGGGGAGGCAGCCGTGCCTCATCCTGACCCTTCTGAAGCAGGTTGGGCCACTCACCTTCCATGGGGCTGTTGGCATCCATCCGGTTAGCAAAGACAATGTCGACGTACTCCAGCTGCAGCCGCTGCAAAGAGCCTTTGAGCCCTAAGAAAGAGCAGCAGGGAGTAAGGACAGGGGTGGCATAGGGAGCCCCAGAAAGGCTGGAGCTTAGAGCAGACTTCCCCCACCCAGTGCCCTCTGGGGGTTGGGCACTGCAGCGCCCACCAAGCCCTGCTCCAGCCCCGAAAGGAAAGCTTGCCCCAGAGGCAAGGGCCCCCAGCTCCAGGGTCTCTTCCAAGCAAGCTTCCTATTGCGCATGCATTCTGGTAACATTCGCCCAGACATCTTGGACTCTCAGCCTCAGAGCCACCCTTGGTAATGCCTTCTGTCATTTAATGAGGATCCAGCCCCATTTGTCCGCAGGGAATGTAGGTGAAAGCAAGGACACTTTCTGGAGCATTTGCCCCATAGCAAAAGGGGGGGGGAGTCCAAACTTTGGGGGAGTGGGATTCCTTGCACAAGGCCTCCCAATTGTCTTTAACTATGCACGCAGAATCCCACTTCAAAATAGCAGAAATTGGGAAACACCCCAGATACCTAACCCTTGAGAATGGCATCAAGAAAGAACCCTGGGTCCCTAACTCCCATTCGCCCCAAATCTTATCATCTTCAACCCCTCCAAATCCTCGTACCCTTTTGCCACCCCTCTGGTAGTTCCAGATCCCTAAATCCGCCAAATGCTTTTGCTGTCCAACATATTGTGGTCACTTCCTTCCCTCCCCGCAAACCCTGAAATATCAAGCCCAGCTCCCCCCTTACCCTCAATGATGTGTTTCCGCGACAGGCCTCTCTCCGTCTCAGCCCTTGGAAGAAAATAAGGGAAAAACCTGAACGTTAGGAGGAGCTTTGGGGGTGCTTAGAGCCGTTTCACAGTGAAACGGACTCCCCTGGAAGACGGTGGACTCTCCCTTCCTGGAGTCTTTTAAGCAGAGGTTGGGTGGCCCCCTGTCATGTCTCTCCCAGCTCTATGATACTACGAAACTGAGGCACTGCAAGCCATTACCAGGAGGAGAAGTCAGAGATGATTGTGACGTTAACATATGAGAGTGCTGGAGGTGAAATAGTTAAACAGGGGGCGGTGAGGAGTTCGTTGGGAGTTGGGTGGAGTGAGAGTGAATTGGGATAGAGTCTGTGGGTACGTTGAGTGAGTGTAGAGAAATAAGAACTTTTGTTTATTTATTGCAGTTTAACAAACATGTGGTTTCATAAACGGTATCGGTCCATTACAATCATGGGGTGCCTATCCAGACCTATAACTTCCGCTACCTGCTCTCACTCACTAAACCACCTCTCAGATATTTACTTGTCTTCCTAGCCCCTTACTGTTCCTGACTCAGCTTATTTCTCTACACTAACTCAACCTACCCACAGACTCTATTCCAACTCACTCCCACTCCACCCAACTCCCAACGAACTCCTCGCCGCTCCCAGAGCTGGTTTTATAGTCCCTCTGACTCCACCCCCCTGGGTTCTGATTGGGTAACCTGTTTAACTTCCACAACTGGACAGGGCCACTGCTCTCCACACACGGCAAATTCAACTCTCACACACAGATTCCTTCCCTACAACCCCTTTCCGTCCCATTGATTCACTAGGTCCCTTGAGTACTTACTGGCCTCCCCAGTAAATCTTGGTGGTGACCACGTAGCTCGAACGCCTGTGGAGCAGAGAGAGGAGAAATTAGTGAGTAAATGATCCATAATGAATTGAAAAAAAATGTTTAAAAGTATTTCCCCCCCAAAAAACCCCCAGAGTCTTTTCTGTTGGGAATTTCAGACTGAAATTCCCAGGTGTCAAAAAAGATTATTTATGTATGCCACTATTGCGGCCCGTGTTTCATTAGCCCAAAAATGGAAAACGAGTGAGGTCCCAACCAAAGAAGAGTGGCAACTTAAGTTGACAGAATATGCACAACTCACAGACTTAACATATAGAAGGTGAGAACAAGAAGAAAAATACGTTTAAAGAAGATTGGAAAGCATTTATTAAATATATGGGAAATAACTGAAAACAGCTGAAAACGCTGGCAGCATTAAGATAAATTCAACAGTAGAAACAAGTTTTGATGGATGCAATAATGAAATACTGAATAGTGTAGTTTTTGTAAAATGTGCAGAGATTTATGATATGTAAAATGAACCACGGAAAGAGAAGAAGGGAACTCATTGATATCTTAAGGGTATAACATGAGTACTGTATTTTTCGCTCTATAAGATGCACCAGACCAGAAGACGCACCTAGTTTTTGGAGGAGGGAAACAGGAAAAAAATTATTCTGACTCTCAGAAGCCAGAACAGCAAGAGGGATTGATGTGCAGTGAAAGCAGCAATCCCTCTTGCTGTTCTGGCTTCTGGGATAGCTGTGCAGCCTGCATTCGCTCCATAAGACGCACACACATTTCCCCTTACTTTTTAGGAGGGCAAAAGTGAGTCTTATAGAGCAAAAAATACGGTATTTAAAATTGTAAAACAGGAAACCAAATAAAAATTATAAACAAAAGAAGAAGAAAGAAATTAGCGAGGAAGCTGCGATGCAGCAGTTGGCAACCCAAAGCACCGCTTGCCAAATCCGGAAGAAGGCGGAAGATATTGACGGACAGGTGGGCAGCTGTGAAACTGCAACAGAAGCTATGACTATTCCTGGACCAGGAAAGCTCGGCCATCGTAGTTCCTGCACTGCCTACTTCAAGACCAGATTGCTGTGCTGCGCTCTATGTAGGGCTTCCCTCGCGCCTGATCCGGAAGCTGCAGTTAGTGCCGGATGCTGCAGCACGATTGCCGGCAGGAGTGAGACCCTGTCAGCATGCAGCGCCTCTGCTCAGAGATTTGCCCTGGCTGCCGATTTGCCACTGAGCCAAGTTCAAGGTGTTACTATATTAGCATAAAGGTAAAGATAAAGGTACCCCTGACCATTAGGTCCAGTCGTGACCGACTCTGGGGTTGCAGTGCTCATCTCGCTTTATTGGCCGAGGGAGCCGGCATACAGCTTCCGGGTCATGTGGCCAGCATGACTAAGCCGCTTCTGGCGAACCAGAGCAGCGCACGGAAACGCCGTTTACCTTCCCGCCGGAGCGGTACCTATTTATCTACTTGCACTTTGACGTGCTTTTGAACTGCTAGGTGGGCAGGAGCAGGGACCGAGCAACGGGAGCTCACCCCATCGCGGGGATTTGAACCACTGACCTACTGATCGGCAAATCCTAGGCTCTGTGGTTTAACCCACAGCGCCACCCGCGTCCCTACTATATTAGCATATAAAGCCCCAAACAACTAGGGACCAGTTTACCTACGAGGTCGCCATACCAAATGTGCCCACTTGACCACTTTCATCCTTGCAACTGGCACTGTTCCAAGCGCCATGTGAAACATGTTCTGCATTTGTAAGAAATTTATCTTCTAGTACAGCAACACCCACCCTTCGGAACTCCCTGCCACTTGATATCAGGCAGGAACATTTACTGTGCTCTTTTTGGCACCTTCTGAAACAAACCTACTGAGATCTCTCAAATGCTGTGTGTTTTTAGTGTACTGCTGTTTTAAATTTTTTGAATGATTTATTACATAATTGCTTATACCAATAATTTGGTCAATTCTCTGTCATTAGCCTATATTATTGATTCTCAGATATACACAGCTACAAATACTGTATATCATCAACCGAAGACAAGCCACCCGGCTCTCCAAAGAGTGTAAATCCCGTTATATAGATAACAGAATGTTCATTATGTTTCCATTTCAACTGGTGAACTCTTTTCATTAATTGCTTTGAATTTTTGTTTACAATCAAATGGTATATACATTTTAGGAAATCAATAAGTAGTAAACGTATGTGTGTGTTTACCTCCATCCTTTGCTCTTCAAGATATTCCCCAATGTTTTTTCTGCTCTGAATAAGAAAAGAAGACAGAATTTTATGTATATATATGCATATATATATGTGTATATACAGTATACACACACACACACACACATATCTGGTTGACTCCTCAGAAATTCCTCAAATAAATGACTTTTAATATCAACTTCCAATCATCTGGTGGGACTCAGAATAAGAAACCCCTCCCCCCGCAAAAAAAACAGTCGAAAGGACTGAAAAGAGCAACTGACAAAATGGCCTTCAGCATGGACACAAAGCCAGCAGATGGTTTCTGCCTTGCAGGGTGAATTTATTTTGTTTTTTCCGCCTTCCAGCAATAAGGATCACAAGCAAACTGCAAAGGAACAGCTTCAGATGCAATCAGTGTCAAGCACAGGGGGTTGTTTTTTTGGCTTGGTGCTCTGTACTGATGGGCCTTGAAGTTGTTTACTCTCACTGCCATATTTCATTGGGAAAATCTTTCAGTTTCTCAAGGGCAACTTTGCTGCTGAGCTGAATTCGGTTTCCTATCAAAACTGGCACTGTTATCGGTTAACACAGGGGCACTTCCACATTTATAAGAAACCATTTTTTTCGGATGGCAGCACCTACCTCTGGAACTCCCTGCCTATTGACATCAGGCAGATGTCTTCACTGTACTCTTTTCAGCACCTGCTAAAAGTATTTTTTGTTTAGACAAGCCTACCCAGACATGTGGAATGCTGGTGTACGTTTTAATTTGTTTTTAGTTTATTGCTGATTATATTATTCGAATGCTTTAAATGGTTGTTTTGACTGATAATTTTATTGTTTTATACTATTTGTAAAGCACTTTGAGGTTTTTTTTTGAACAACATCAACCAACTGGTATATAGATTTTATTTAAAAAGCTTTCAAGGGAAATGTCAGTGCAGGATTCATGAACTAGATGGTATATCTACAAATTTGATTTTATTTGTTTGGGGCTCAACTGAGACCATAGTCCTCTTTCTCTTTCCCAGGTATCAAATCAGCTCAGCAAAGTTAGAGAGGCAAGACATTTTCCATGCTGGGCTTTGTACACAGCTGAGCCAATCCTACTCGGCTCCCACTGCTAGCATCCCATCCATCATATAAATATAGCAGATGAATTTAACACGGCATGCTAGCTGCATTTGACAATGTGCCCTGCTAGATCACGAAAGCTAATGCTGCAATAAATCTGTTGATCTTTAAGGTAGCCACAATACTTTCTGTCGTCGTAACTGCAGCCAACTAAGATAGTGACAGCTGCTGAACTGTGATATGGAATATACTACATTTCAAAATTTAATGAAATGGCATAGATTTCTCTCTGCCCCTCTGCTCCCCAATATTTTTCATTGTTTGCTCTGGCCATCTCTGGGGATTGCTGTTGTTGAATTGTCTACATTCCTGATCTATGGAAGCCCCTGCTATTGCTGGCGCAAGGAGACGCTACGTGCGTCCTCCGTTCAAATGATCTCACTCATCCAATCACTTTACATCACCCTGTGGCAGGTTGCATCCCCGTCCCAACTTGCCTTCCTTCAGAGCCAGCTAGCCCCCAAATTCAGCTTGACAGAATCATGTCACGGGGCTTTAATTACCGCATTCTGAAAAGCCTTGAGACAGCTCTTTGCTTTGGACATGTCTGGCGGGCAGAAGTCTCACAGGACAGCAAAGGCTGAGTTTACTGTAATCCGTAGGGAAGGGGAAGATTTCACACTCAGGATATTTCCTTATCCCCAGCCATCAAGCCAGGTCTCAAACTTAGAACAGGCCACACAGAGAAGAGTAAAGGTGAGAGGGCTTCTGAGCATGGGAAGAGTACCACTCTTCTACCGCTGCCTAGGAAGGCTGGGCCGATAAATCAGATGGGTTGGCTCCCAGATTTGAGGTTTCAGGGCCTTCTTCTAGCGAAATTACCGTATTTTTCGCTCTATAGGATGCACCCGACCATAGGACGCACCTTGTTTTAGAGGGGGAGAACAAGAAAAAAAAATCTCCCCCTCTCTGCTCAGCGCCCCTTCAGCGAAGCGGCAGGAGAAACGGAGCCCCTTCCATTTCTCCTCCCGCTTGGCTGAAGGGGCGCTGCGCAGCTCTCCCTCTCTGCTGAAGCCAGGAGAGTCTTGCTCTCCCGGCTTCAGCAAAAGGAACCCGAAGCCTCCGGAGCGCAGCGGGAACTCGCGCTGCGCTCTGAAGGCTTCAGGCAGCTATCCCTGAAGCCTGGAGAGCAAGAGGGGTCGGTGCGCACTGACCCCTCTCACTCTCCAGGCTTCAGCGAAAGCAATGCATAGCCTCTGGAGCGCAGAGGGAGCGCTTCCTCTGTGCTTCGGAGGCTTCGTGTTGCTATCGCTGAAGCCAAGGAGCCTCCATAGAATGCACACACATTTCCCCTTAATTTTTGGAGGGGAAACAGTGCGTCCTATAGAGTGAAAAATACGGTAGTTACTGAGAGTGACTTGGCAGTGGGAATGCAAATGCCAAGACCCCTATGATTCCCCTTCCAACCCCAGAGAGACTCGTTCATGTCATGCAGCTCAGAATAAAGATGGCCACAGCCTAGGGTTGCCGGCTGCGTGGCAGGCAGAAATTCAGAAGGCGTTGCTTCCTCCGGTGTGGGAATGCATCTTCCCCTGTTGAATTTCTCCCTGTCACACAGGGCTATTTGAGGCGCAGGCAGAAAGGTGACAGAAATCCTGCAAAGAGCCGAGGGCGGAACAGCCAGACATACTTGCCAGAAGCATAGACCTCGGCCGTGTCAAAGAGGTTGACCCCGTTCTCGTAAGCAATGGTGAGCACATTTTCTGCCATCTTGAAAAAAACCGAGAGAGGGAGATAAGCGTCAAATAATGGCTGGCAGGAAAATCTCCAGAAGGGAGGAGGGTAGATGGGGCATGGGGCTCGGACTTACCTCATCTGAGATCTGCGACCCAAATGTTACCCAAGTACCTGCAAGGGGAGAAATCAAGATCTTGAGACAGATATGCTCAGCCATGCCACACTCCTACCTCAATTTGTTTTTATATTGCTTGTTAGCCGCCCTGAGCCCGGTCTTGGCAGGGGAGGGCGGGGTATACCGTAAATAAAATTTATTATTCTTATTATTATTCTACCCAAGAGCCACTGTGAAAAACCCCATCCCAGCAAATGAGCCAGCATAATCTGTGGGGGGCTTGCTGATGTCAAGGAAGGCTCTGGCAGATTATGGCCTTGGGGCTTGTGAAGAGTGCCTCTGAGCACGTACAAACTGCCTTCCCCGCATTACTGCCCCAAAGCAGTCATATTGCAACCCCCTGCCATTCCTAGTGTCCCCTTTTCTCCCATGAACTCACCCAGGCCGAGACAGGAAACGCGAAGCCCCGATTTGCCAAGGTTCCTGCAAAAAAGGAAAAAGGAGGAACTTTAATCCAGGCTAAACCAAAGTTAAGATAAATGTCTTGCTGTGTGGGAGCCCCTTGGAATCCTACAAGTGAAGTGCTCTCACAACAATGCTTTACCACTGGAGATTTCATATAACTGTATGCTGGGTCCTGTAAATGTATATCCATCTCCCTATACAAACCTGCCCAGGTGACAAAATCCTTGAGTGAGCACCTTCTCTCAGTCCCAGGCTTGGCTGGTGGTGACACAAGAGAGAGCCTTTTTGGTGGTGGCTCCCATATTGTGAAATACCCTCCCAAGAGAGGTTAGACTGCTTCCTCCTTGCTTTCCTTCTGCCAGCAAGCTAAGACCTCCCCGTTCAGAAAACCAAGCTGCAGACGATGCTGCCAGGGCAAACTACATTTTATTTGCTGGTTATAAATGAGTTCTGACGTATTTTAACTATGGCTTTTATGCCTTCGTGTTGTTATGCACCACCACAATCTCCCAGCAGCGTGAGATTCCAGGAATTCCAGCACCTGCCCAGAGTTCAGTTTTCTTGGAACGAGGGTCAGCAGAGCCTTAGGATATATGGTTTTGTTCACACCTGTTTACAATCTGAGCACAAGATGAACGACTCGCGGCATTAACGCCCCCAAAGATATTCCTTCTCTTTAAGTCGCAGCTTTGCATCCAGCACAAAGCAAGCAGGTCTCTGTGCCTCCAGCTCCCAGCCTTTATCCTGCCCACTCATACACAGCTCTGCCTACTAGCAGCTAGGGGAGGCAGGTGGAGGAAAAGCCCACCCATTTGACTGGAGGGGGGCCATCACTTAGTTGGGGCTCTTGAAACTGATACCATTCTTTTGGGATGTTGATGATGACAGTGAAGTGGCCAGTTAAGGTCACTGCCTTACAAACTTGTCTGACCAGTTCAGTAACCTCCTCTGATAGTCTTCTTCTAGTCGTCGTCTTCTTCTTCTTCTTCTTCTTCTTCTTCTTCTTCTTCTTCTTCTTCTTCTTCTTCTTCCTCCTCCTCCTCCTCCTCTTCTTCTTCTTCTGCGATCCCTCGTAGCCGAGTAAGATTGCCTTCCATAAACACGGTCTTAACAATGAGTCCGTAAGTGACTGTGGAGGCTAATTCTGGATCCACACGTCCTTCCACAATGGGGACATTGGTTTCCGGACAGGAGTTGATCACGGTGTGGATTTGCCAAGCGTGCCTTCCTCCTAACACGTTTCTCTCTTGCGTCCTGAGTTCGAGTGTCTTCAAAGCCCACGACACCTTTGGTCAAGGCTGTTCTCCAGTTGGAGCGCTCGCAGACCAGTGTTTCCCAGTTGTTGGTGCTTATCCTACAGTTTCTTTAGATTTGCCTTGAGACAGTCTTTAAACCTCTTTTGTTGACCACCAGCATTACGCTTTCCATTTTAAAGTTTGGAGTAGAGTAGTTGCTCTGATAGAGTCTAACCCTCACAGAGTACAAGACCCACCAGAATTGGAAGGGACTTAGGCCAAAATCTAAACTTCCCCAGTATTTTATAAAGTTATATATATATGTGTGTCTGTGTGTCGCAAGCCGCCTTGATTCCCAACTTCGGAGAAAGGTGCGATAAAAATCCATTAAGTAATAATAATAACTTCTTCTTCTTCTTCTTCTTCTTCTTCTTCTTCTTCTTCTTATTATTATTATTATTATTATTATCATCCCCACATGAGCCCACCAGACTGCTTCAATCAGCGGAATTGGCACTTTTACAGGTCCTGCATAACACCCTTTCTGCATTTGCAAGACCTGCTCCTTGGAACTCCCTGCTGGAAAAAAAATATTGTTTAGACAAGCCTACCCAGGTGCTTAGAAAGCTGAGGTGAGTTTTAACTAGCTTAGTGTTTCAACTTTCTGTAAGTTTCTAGTGTTCTAAATAATTATTAGTGGTCATTTTATTCCTTTATCTTTTTTTTCCTTCCCAAACTGCTTTGAGGTTCTTCCTGCAATCAAGGAGTGCAGAACGTTTATGAAATACTAATACTAATAGCAGGACGGAGCGACACAGTCTCTCCCCCAAGGACATTTCTGTCAAATCCAATGGACAACACAGCAAGGGGGGCTTCCAAGAGAAAGCCTGCCGATTAGGGGGAAACTGGGGTTCATTTTATTTTATTTAAGCAAACTGGGACAAGGGAGAGATTCCTTGAGGTCTAGGCCAGGTGGTTGCCAATTAGCTAATTACTGAGGACCCCCGATTTTTCAAAAGCCAAACCACGGGCCCCCTACTTTTGAAAATTTTGATAACTCTATATGGTCTGTGCAAAACGATTTTTTGAAGAAAATGTGGGGTAGCCCCTAATAAGCAAAGGATCTTAGGTATAGTAAAAACAAACAAACCAAAAAAACACACCAACAGACCATAAAATTTGTGATATTTCCACAAATTGCCTACCCCCAGACAGTAGGAAAAACTTGTCTCCAGTGCTCCACTACAACTGACTAAAAAAGGCAATTGTGTCCCTAACTTGCAAGGGTTCTACAGTGGAACCTCGGATTGTGAACGTGATCCGTGCGGGAGGCACATTCGCAACCTGCAGCGCTTGCAACCGGCAGTGCAACCCTTAGATTTTTAAAAGAACTGGTAAGCATGTGAACCCATCCCATGGAGCTCTCTCTCTCTCTCTGCAAGAGCCCAAATAATCTGTATCAGATGTTTGTGCCCAATCCCAGCTCACTTGCCACCCAGAAACTCACAGGTTTCCCCCCTGCCAGCGAGAAGGCCCTGGTCACGAGCAGAGGCTAAGTGATCCTTGGATCATTATTGTGGCTCTCACTGTTCAACTAACAAGATAAGTGAGTCCCTGGCAGGGGATGGTGCCACGGACCTCCTGCCTGTGTTCTGCAGACCCCCGGACCCCCAACTGGGAACCGCTGGTCTAGGCTGTAGTGGCATGCCTTGCTAGAGCACATCTGAAAGTCTGCTTCCTCAAACATATCATTTTCCTTCCGCTCTACAGAGCAACATATCGATCCAAGCCTGCTCGTGCCACCTCTTAGCTTGTGCCAAGCAGAGCGCATTCACCGGGATGCCCATCAACACTCCAACTGCTGCTGCGTCCGAAAGGGCACCGAAAAAGAGGCGGCATATGCAGAAGACTATTTATATGAGAGACCATTCAAACATGCTATTCCTCACTTCTAATGTGAGATGGTAAAAAGGTAAAGGTAAAGGGACCCCTGACCATTAGGTCTCCAGTCGCAACCCGACTCTGGGGTTGCGGCGCTCATCTGGCTTTACTGGCTGTGGGAGCCCGCGTCCAGCTTCTGGGTCATGTGGCCAGCAGGACTAAGCCGCTTCTGGCGAACCAGAGCAGCGCATGGAAACGCTGTTTACCTTCCTGCCGGAGCGGTACCTATTTATCTACTTGCACTTTGACGTGCTTTCGAACTGCTAGGTTGGCAGGAGCAGGGACCGAGCAATGGGAGCTCACCCCGTTGTGGGGATTTGAACCTCTGACCTTCTGATCAGCAAGTCCTAGGCTCTGTGGTTTAACCCACAGCGCCACCCGCATCCCACTGTGAGATGGTACATCTTAGCAAAACTTTGCAGTGTATAGTTCTGCTAACTGGGGGAACCTGCACCTTCCAAGACATAGGTGAAGGCTTGGTCAGGGCTTGATAAAGTATTGGTGAAGACTGAGTAGAAAACAGCTGGAATTTTGTAATGCTGGTACGATGATGAAGATGTCCTCCTGTGCCCAAGTTTCATCTCTTGAATTACATTTTGGCATTAGTTGCCTGCATCACAAAAATGCAATCCAGGGTGGACTTAATCTCTCTTAACTGGTTCATTGTGCAAATCGGCTGAGTGACGAATCTGGAAGCAAGCACAGCCAGGACTCCTGGGTTCTTCTCGCGGGCACTTTCCCCCGAGTGACTGCACCAAGCGCCCTCGGAGGTGTCCGGCTCCCTCTCGGAGCCTCGCTTTCCCCCTCCGCTTCGTGTTCATTAGCGCTGCCGTCTGCCCAGCGCGCCTCTCGCAGCTTCGTTAACCAGCGGAGCCACCGCTGTGAGCGGTTAACGGAGGATAAAAATAGATGGGAGCCTGAGCTCGGGGCTTGGAAATGGGGTCACTGCAGCCGATGGCTGGGAGCTTCTGCTATTGAGATAATGGGGTGGGGGTGGGGATGGGGCAGAGCAGGACTTTAGAGGAAATGGCGGTGGGGCGAAGGGCAGGGGTGGGTTCAGCTGCTGCCGCTGCCGCTACTTCTGGGGTGGAGCAGAGATAAGAACACAAGAAGATTCCTTCATTGCAGGGGGTTGGACTGGATAACCCTTGGGAGTCCCTTTCAATTCGATGATTCAGGCCAGGGGCCCATCTAGTCCAGCATTCTGTTCTCACAGTGGTCAGCTAGAGCCCCTCTCCCTTCCTGTGCTTTCCAGCAACTAGAATTCAAGAGTATTGCCATTCAAGAGCCCTCTCCTCCACGATTTTGTCTAATCCTCTTTTAAAGCCATTTAAGTTTGCCAACAAAGGTCCGTATAGTTAAAGCTGTGGTTTTCCCAGTAGTGATGTATGGAAGTGAGAGCAGGACCATAAAGAAGGCTGATCGCCAAAGAATTGATGCTTTTGAATTCTGGTGCTGGAGGAGACTCTTGAGAGTCCCATGGACCGCAAGACGATCAAACCTCTCCATTCTGAAGGAAATCAGCCCTGAGTGCTCACTGGAAGGACGGATCCTGAAGCTGAGGCTCCAAGACTTTGGCCACCTCAGGCGAAGAGAAGACTCCCTGGAAAAGACCCTGATGTTGGGAAAGATGGAGGGCACAAGGAGAAGGGGACGACAGAGGACAAGATGGTGGGACAGTGTTCTCGAAGCCACCAGCATGAGTTTGACCAAACTGCGGGAGGCAGGGGAAGACAGGAGTGCCTGGAGTGCTATGGTCCAGGGGGTCACAAAGAGTTGGACAAGACTAAACAACTCAACAACAACAACAAGTTGGCGGGTGTTGCTGCAGAGCTCTTTGGACAAAGGCTGCTCAACGGTTGCACTAATATTGGTAAGGTTGTTGTGGAAGGAGCCCCCCAAAAGCTGTGAGATAAGCTACTACAGCACGGCTGAATGTTTGTTTGTTTCCCACCCTTCACCCTAATGCCCCTGGGCAGGTTACGTTATCAAAGCGCAATATTCAAAACACTTCAAAACAACTTAGAAGTGCAAAAACAAGGTGCGTTCTAAAAACACGGGTCAGTATTAAAGGCAGTGGCATGGAGCATGTACAGAGTGTGTTTCATCATAGCGACACACTGGGGAATGAGAAGGGGCTCTGCAGGGTGACTTGCAAATAGTTTTGAGCCTCTGCATTTTCCTGTTGAACCCAGTAAGTGCTGCTCTTTCCACAGAACAAGGAGTAGGGATCAATCACTCTGGGCAATTTCCATCACTTTCCTTCCCTTTCCCTTTTTTTTGACCTTCAAGGGCAAGGCTGGCTCACAGTCTCAGTCCAGGCCTGGGAAGGCCCAGGTTCAAATCCCTGCCCAGCTATGGACCTTGCACAGTCACTCTCTATTTCAGCCTAACCTGTTGTGAAGGTGAAATGGATGGGGTAGAGAGAACTAGGTTCAATGCCTTAAGCTCCATGAAGAAGCTCAGATCAAAGATAAACTGTAGTAAATAGCTAGTTAAGTAAAACTTTGCAGGTCATAGTTGCCAACTATGGTTTTCCCAGTAGTGATGTATGGAAGTGAGAGCTGGACCATAAAGAAGGCTGATCACCGAAGAATGGATGCTTTTGAATTCTGGTGCTGGAGGAGACTCTTGGGAGTCCCATGGACTGCAAGAAGATCAAACCTCTCCATCCTGAAGGAAATCAGCCCTGAGTGCTCACTGGAAGGACAGATCCTGAAGCTGAGGCTCCAAGACTTTGGCCACCTCATGAGAAGAGAAGACTCCCTGGAAAAGACCCTGATGCTGGGAAAGATGGAGGGCACAAGGAGAAGGGGACGACGGAGGACAAGATGGTGGGACAGTGTTCTCAAAGCTACCAGCATGAGTTTGACCAAACTGTGGGAGGCAGTGGAAGACAGGAGGGCCTGGCGTGCTCTGGTCCATGGGGTCACGAAGAGTCGGACACGACTAAGCGACTAAACAGCAACAACAGTTGCCAACTTTTTTCAGTGCCCTTGCTCCTGTGCCGGAACAGGACACACAGACATTAAGCAGGTGGAGATTTGCTCATCATCCCTCTTCAAATAACTCCCAAACTCTGCATCACCGCCACTGCCACAGACCACTTGAAATTTGCTGAGGGTCTTAGAGTTGTAGATTTGTATGTAGAGCTGGAAGGAGCCCAGAGGGTCATTTAGTCCCACCCCTTGCAATGCAGGAATCGCAACATATGGTTCCCCATCCAGTTCAAAACCAGACCACACCCTGCTTAGCTTTGCAAAAGCACTAGCAGTTTTCTTGCTCCACGGAAGATAGCATTACTTTTCCTGCCTTCTGTGGCAGTTGCAACGTACTGTACCAGGTACTGCATGATTCTTAATTGCATTTTTACAGACATACCACCAAAGACCACCTGAACGAAGCGTGACGACCACAGCTGCCCCACGGACCACAGACAGGAAATTCCTGCTCAGAAAAATCTATGTGTGTCACATTGAAGATGGAGCAAGTTTGTTTTTTCCGCTGCCCCAGAGGGTAAGACCCGAACCAAATGTTAGGTAAAGGTAAAGGTGCCCCTGCCCGTACGGGCCAGTCTTGACAGACTCTGGGGTTGGTGCGCCCATCTCACTCTATAGGCCGGGGGCCAGCGCTGTCCGGAGACACTTCTGGGTCACGTGGCCAGCGTGACATCGCTGCTCTGGCGAGCCAGAGCCGCACACGGAAACGCTGTTTACCTTCCCGCCAGTAAGCGATCCCTATTTATCTACTCACACCTGGGGGTGCTTTCGAACTGCTAGGTTGGCAGGCGCTGGGACCGAGCAACGGGAGCGCACCCCGCCGCGGGGATTCGAACCACCGACCTTTCGATCGGCAAGCCCTAGGCACTGAGGCTTTAACCCACAGCGCCACCCGCGTCCAAATAACCAAGTTGAATAACCAAATGTTTATTCAATATTTATTTCATTTTACACTCCCCTTCATCCATAGATCTCAGGGTGCATAAAAATACAACATGAAAGCACAATACATAATATAATCAGGAACAAAAAGGAAACGGATCAATAACCCCACTCCCAGCTATCCAAATGACAATAATGGAGATTCCAACTAAATGTCAGGAAGAACTTTCTTTTAAATAATTTTTATTAAAGATTTTCTTAAGTTTACAAAAGTACGAGCATTGTCGCTTTTTTTCAGGTTGTGTTTTCTGCCTATCAATCACATTTGCTGTGAGACGTTAGTGTTATATTCAGTATGGGGGTCCCTCTTCCAACTCTACAATGCTATGATTCTACAAAAACCTGCACAGACTGGCAGCAACCCTCTGGGATTTCACATGGCAGTGTGTGTGTGTGGGAGTCTCTCCCAGCCTGGAATTGAACCCGTCACCCGATGCTGCTGAGGCAGAGGTCTCCCTTGGAGGGGCAGGGGGAGGTGAGAGAGAGAGAGGTGGTTATGGCAACCCCATTCTCTCCTCCCTTCCCCACCTCAGGGGCAAGTATCAAAGTCCCCTAGCCACCAGCTGCCGCGCGGATACGGATCGCGACTTGGCCTCATAATTAAACCATAAGGGACCTGTGGAAAACAGATGGCGGAGGGGAGACAGGCCAGAAACCCAATCGCGGGCCCCCCCCAACTCTCCAATGGACCAGAACAACCTCAATCGCTCAGAAGGAACCATAGAATTTTAAAGTTGGGAGGAGGGACCGAAAGGGTCCTCTCGCTCAGCCTCCTAAAGCTGGGTTTTATGGAACAATATACCCAGCCCTAAAGCAATGACAAACCTAGACAGCATCTTAAAAAGCAGAGACATCACCTTGCCAACAAAGGTCCGTACAGTTAAAGCTTTGGTTTTCCCGGTAGTGATGTATGGAAGTGAGAGCTGGACCATCAAGAAGGCTGATCGCCGAAGAATGGATGCTTTTGAATTCTGGTGCTGGAGGAGACTCTTGAGAGTCCCTTGGACTGCAGGAAGATCAAACCTCTCCATTCTGAAGGAAATCAGCCCTGAGCGCTCACTGGAAGGACAGATCCTGAAGCTGAGGCTCCAAGACTTTGGCCACCTCATGAGAAGAGAAGACTCCCTGGAAAAGACCCTGATGTTGGGAAAGATGGAGGGCACAAGGAGAAGGGGACGACAGGGGACGAGATGGTGGGACAGTGTTCACAAAATGACCAGCATGAGTTTGACCGAACTGTGGGAGGCAGTGGAAGACAGGAGGGCTTGGCGTGCTCTGGTCCAGGGGGTCACGAAGAGTCGGACACGACTAAACAACAACAACAACAACATACTCAGCCCTGAGCCCGTGCCAGATCGTAAGGCCATATTAAAGAACAGAGGAGCCCCCCCCCCTAAATAACCACTACCTTTCAAGACAAGGCGCTTGACTGCAACGCACGGACCACACACCCCATGCTCACTGGGGTTGCTGGGAGTTGTAGCCCCAAACAGCTACCTGGGGGAGGGCATCAGGTTGGCAAAGGGTGAGCTACCTGGTCCAAGTAGAGAACAGGGTGCAGATGGTAGGAGGGGTAGGTTACTGAGGTCCTATATATCTGTCTAACCCCAGGGCACAATCCTACAGGGAATATCTCCTGTGCAAGCCATATTGAGCATCTCTAAAGGCTTGTGTGCCAAGGGGCAAGACTGGGTTTTCTGCCACGGGTATCCAGAATGCTTGGCCCTTTGGAAGCGATAGCCCCAGGTGACTCAAGCCAGCTGGTCAACCTGCAGGAAAACCCTCAGTCACCTGGCCAGGGGGAACATTACTCCACACACACACCCCAAATCCTGTAGGCCCAATAAAGTGACTAATAATCCATCGATCTCCCTGAGTGTAATCAAAACCTATTCCAGGGGGCGACGCTCCAAGTCCAGGTACTGTTAGTGGTTATTGGGTGCTGAAAACGGCATGTGCGATGGCTGCTTGTGCCGGTTCAGTGGTATGCAAAAAAAAGCACTCTCTACATGCTCAGGGGTCACTAGCTGAAAAAGACTTTCACCCAGCCCCCAGCACAAATTTTGCTCTCTTCTTATTGTAGTGATCGCCCCTCCCCATGCACTTAAACCTCAGTTTGGGGTTTTCCTCTGCACAATGCACTTATCCTCCCTCCCCCCCCAAAAAAAAGTTAATATGCTATAAACTTCCTTAGGCGCCTTCTGTACACAGCAATGGTTGGATATAAATACTGAACATAAATAATAAATATTCAGCAATGTTTTCATCTACATCTTCAAGAGGAATGAGATCAGAAGCGGGAATACAATTTGCGGCCCAAAATAGAACACTATACCTGTATTTTTACATAAATACATCAATCTCCTTTGTGCAAACACACACACACAAAAACACATATACATATTAATTTCTTTCTTTCTTGCGGAACTGAGGTCCTTGACCTTCACCTCTAGCTAGGACCCCTCCCCTGCCATGCAGGCCTCCTGGCTCCCCACCCCTGCTGCTCCCTTGCACCCTCCCCACTCTCCCACAGCCCCCAAGGAACAGACATGACTCCACTCCTGTTGAAAGTTCAGCATCTCCTGCTTTTAATCTGGCTTTCTAACCTCGGAACTGGGCTGGCTCCGGCCCAGGGCAACCTGAGCAGAGGCGCAGAGCGGCAATTATGGGCTCTGCGAGGCGGTTTGGAAGCCGGCCAGCCCCAGCAACAACCCTACTTTGTGGTGCACCAGGGGAATTGGACCCAGGAGTCCTGGCTGCCTGCCAGGCCCATCCCAACCTCGCTCGAAAACCCACTCCACTCGGCTCCACGCCTGTGCCAGAAGAACTCAGGAGTCCTGGCTCCCTTCCCCTCTTCCCCCACAACCTATTTCTAGGCAGGCAACACACACAGACAAAACACACACGGCACATAAAAGGAAACCCCAGAGTCCTCCTGCCTTCACGTTTTCATATACCCCCCCCAAAAAAAACACTCAGCAGAAATAACAGCCTCTTCATGAAACACCACCACTAGGCCTCACTGCCCTTCCTGGGTCTGAGGACTTGTGCCAGAGGGGTGTTTATACATAGCACAGGCCTAAATTGGGCTGGGATGAGAATGAGGGAAGATTCGAGGAGTGCTTGGGGGGGGGGGCGGGTTCCAGTTTCTCTTCCACGGCCCACCCCTGCATTACCTGCAACATTCAGACATTACGCCAAAACAAATGCAGAGAGATTTTGGGTGCCCTTTAATTTTTTTTTAGCATCCAAACCTGACCTTATTCCCTCACCTGCAGATTGTGGGTTTCTCTAGATTGTGTTAAGATACCACTACACCCCCCACGCCCCTCCCTGACCTCCCAGAGGTGATAGGTTCCAATGATTCCACCAGACACTCCCAATTTTCCTTTTTTAAAAAACCTCCAGAGTTTTTTCACAAGTTCATGGGGGGGTCCTCCCTCCCCCGCCTTTATGCACCCCTCCTTGGTCCAACCCGCTAGATCCTATGTCCCTCCCCTTGTTTCAGAGAACCCAGGCGTCCTGGCTCACAGGCACAGCACCCCCCCCACAAGGCTCTCTCCTCCCCACCCACCCTTTCTTGTGAGCAAATGGATTAACCTTGGGGTTAGCAGAGATCTGTCCCAACTTTGATTAAAATGCCAAATATGAAGAGAGAGATTGGAAGTGTGGCGTCTGTGCAGTTCTGAGTCTGTGCTGGTGGGGGGGGGGGGGGCAGCAGTAACTACTGGGGCCCCCCTGCTTCGGCCTCTTTGTGCCTTCCCACCCCCCATTCCAAAACAGCTCCTCTAAGAGGAACCGAACTCGCTGCGTAGTCCAGAGTTAGATGAGACCCCCCTTTCCCCTTTGGCCTTTTTGAAGTTCAGGGAGAGCTTTTGTACCCAGGAACCCCGCAATCTTTCCTCCTTCACCACACTAGTTCTCTTATCTCCCCCCCAACATTTAGGGTAGGATCCTGGCCTGACACAACCTCTGTTTGGGGGGTCAGAATTTCTTCTCAAAGAACCTAGGAGTCCTGGGACCCCTAGTCTCGAAGTATCTACAAGGGACAAGTTCACACTCCCCCCCTTTGCCCACCCCCCCAATAGCTGCCCTTGGGATTTTGCTCCCCTTCAACGTGCCTTTCCTACTTCTCCTTGCCCTCTGGACCACATCCTCCGCAAGCTGCACCCCAACAAAGGCGCGCCCCCCCCCTCGCCGCAGAGGATGAGCTGCCAGCCTCAGAAAAAGCCAAAACCCCACTCTTCATCCCCCAAGAATTTTGCAAAGAAGCATCTCAAAAAATATTGCTTCCACATGTGGTGTGAGACTCTCCCCCCACCCCATCGCATCTTCCCTGCAAGGTCCTTCTTCATCTGCAGAATCCGCCTTCTCCCTTTCCAAGGGACTGAACCCCCCCCCCCCCACCACATCCTCTCTCCCCACCCCATCCCCATTGGCAGCAGACACCACAGACGCCTCCCGCGGGGTGTCCTGCAAACGACTGCGACTCTGCCCCCCTCCTCATAATCTCAGGCAGAGAGTTCTCCTTAGTAACCCCATAGCACCCCCCCCAGCAGTTTAAACTCCTTTAACCTTCCTCTGGGACAGGGGTGAGGTCCCGTGCCAGACCACCAGCTCCCTACATCCTGCACCCCCGCAAGCCGTCTACATGGATCCCCCCCCAGCCTAAAAACCCCTCCCCCGCTCCAGCCCCCCCCTTCTCGATATCCCATCCCCCATAAGAAAAAAAGCCCCTACCTGTAGTTCATGCCCGTGGCCCGGCCGGTGGACTCCCTCAGCAGGAAGGCGATGTGGGGCAGGTTCTGCCCGGGCGCCCGCGGCCCCATGGCTAGCCGGGGTCCCTTGCCGGGGGGTTGGTACCCCCCATTGCCTTGCCCCCCGCTGCCCTGGCCCCGCGTCCCCCCGCCGCAAAGCCGGTCATCGCTGCTCCGGCTCCGCAGGTTCTGCTCCGTGCAGGCGATGGAAACTTGCATGGCTCAGCCGGGGACCCCCCAACACCCAAAGGTGTGTGTCCCCCCCCCCACAACGCACCCAGGGACTTATGGGCTGTGGGCGCCTGGCAGCCTCCTTCCCTGTGGGGGGAGCTGCATGCAAAAAAGGGGGGCAGGGACGTCTTTGACGGGAGGGCTGCTGAGATGGGGGGGGGACACTGGCCAGGCTGCAGTGGGGGGCGAGGAAGAGGAGAGGGAGGGCGGGCACCCTCAGTACAGCTGCTGTCCGGGATGCCGCTCCTCGCCCCGGTTTAGCTGGGCCTCATTTGCATGCCAGGCTCCTCCCCCGCCGGCCTTTTTTTGGGGGGGGAGGCGAGGGGACCCGCTGCGTTGGAGGAGGAAGGATGCTCGGGGATGCAGGCGAAGATGCAGGCAGAGGCGGAGATGGGGAAAGCATCCTCTGGACCGCCGCCTCCACTTCCTCCTCCTAAAGCTCTTAGGGAGAGGGAGGGGGGCAGCAGGACTGGCGTATGTGACTGGGGGGCGGGGGGGCGGAAAAAAGAAAGACCACGACAGCTGCGGAAAGCTTTTAACGGGGACACGTGTTGCCCCCGCTGCTCTTAACCCCCCTATCTCTCTCTTGGCTCGGATAATCCACCCAAAGAGGAATGATGGATAAAGTTAAGAGCATCCATAAAAAAAGAAGGTGGGGGAGAGAAAGGATTTGGGGTAATAGCAGTTTAGGACTTTAAGCGGGGAGAGGTGGGGGGTTTGAGGGGAGCACTTAATGGGGGAGGGAGAAACAGCCCCGCGGGTGGTCTGCATCAGTGGGGGACATGGAATAGGGGTGAGATGGGGGTAGAGGAATTGGGGGGGGGCAAGGAAGAAGCCCCTCTCCCCAAGGGGAATGGAGGGAAACTGGTGGTTCTGCAAGGCTCCCTTCTGGAGGCAAGTTGGAAGGGCAGCTGATCCCCCCCCCCCACATTTGGACAATATTTTGGCACCAACTAAAGCAGCCCTTGTGGACTAGGAGCCACAAAGAGTCTCATTCCCCATGAGTTTGCCTAAGCCTCTATTAAAGCCATCCAACTTGGCGACCATCACTGAGTCCTGTGCGAGGGCATTCCAAAGTTTAACAAGGGCTGTGTGAAGGACTTTCTTCTGACCTGAATATTCCAGTGTTCAGTGGGCGCCCATGAGAAAAGCTTTATTTCTCTTCACTCCCTTCACAATGCATAATGCTACGAACTTCCATTATGTCACTTCTGGGGGTTCCTTTTGTGGCATGTTTCCAGGCACAGACCCATGCTTTAAAGTTGTGTCCAAACCCTCTTTTTTGGCCCCAGGTTCTTTTCTGGAGAAACCCCTGCTATTCACCGATGAATCAGAGCAAAGGGCAATCCGCAGAAGAAAACCCGAATTGCCGTTTGTTCCGATTCAGTGTTAAAGAGCGGGGTTTCCTGGGGAAAGCAGTGGTGTGTGCTCAGACATGGAGCTTTAAAGTGCAGACCTTTACTGAGAAAGTGTGGGGCACAAAAGAAGTGTGGATGAGCCCTTATTCACCTTTTCTCTAAACAGTCCCGAATCATAGGGGAGTTGCTCCATCCCCTTGCCCTTTTCTGACCCTTTTCCAGCTCTACAACATCCGCTTTGAGGCAAGGCGACCAGAACGGTATGCGGTATTCTGAGTGTGGTCGCACCATAAATTTGAAGAACCACATTATGACTGTGGCAGCTTTATTTTCAAATTCCCATAGCCTGGAATTTGGATTTCCCCCATAGCTGCCACACCCTGCGTCAACACCTCCATTGAGCTGCCCACTGTGGGCTCAAATTCTCATTCTGGACCAGGTCCAGTCGTGGCCGACTCTGGGGTTGCGGCGCTCATCTCGCTTTATTGGCCGAGGGAGCCGGCGTACAGCTTCCAGGTCATGTGGTCAGCATGACTAAGCCACTTCTGGTGAACCAGAGCAGCACACGGAAACGCCGTTTACCTTTCCGCTGAAGCGGTACCTACTTATCTACTTGCACTTTGATGTGCTTTCGAACTGCTAGGTTGGCAGGAGCAGGGACTGAGCAACGAGAGCTCACCCCGTTGCAGGGATTCAAACTGCTGACCTTCTGATCGGCAAGTCCTAGGCTCTGTGGTTTAACCCACAGCGCCACCCGTGTCCCACTGAGCTAGATGGATCCTAATGGTCTGACTCCACTTAATTGTTTTAATTATTATTAATTGAATTTGTTAGCTGCTTATCTTGGTCCGGGCAGCACGAAGTGACTTACAAGCAAACAGGCGGACAACCCCCTGCCACAGAGATGCATTAAAAACATCCCACACACTTCTAAAAGGGCACAGATGGTTAAAGGACAAAGGCCTTTCAAAAAAATGAAAGGAGGAATGAAAAAAATACAGAATTTATATCCATAATGTAAGATAATTGCTAAAGTAATCAAAATTCCAAAAGTTATTGTGAGTTATCTGGTTCATTTCTTATCACTGGCTTGTTCAGTTGCAACACACGTCCAACCTGGAAATTTCCAAAGGTTCGTAATGTTTTAATCAAAATCATTTCTAGATATATGCTCCATGCAAATTCACTCACACACACAACAGAGGAAGTAACCTAACAGATCTGAGCCAATTTCCGCAAGTGCTTTCCATTATTGTAAACCTACTAGATTCTCTTCCTATGTTCTGTTTGTCGGTAGGGACGGGGGTGGCGCTGTGGTCTAAACTGATTGGAAGGTTGGTGGTTCGAATCCCCGTAACGGGGTGAGCTCCCATTGCTCTGTCTCAGCTCCTGCCAACCTAGCCGTTCAAAAGCATACAAGTGCAAGTAGATAAATAGGGACCGCTGCGGTGGGAAGGTAAACGGTGTCCCCGTTGCACCAGAAGCGGTTTAGTCATGCTGGCCGCATGACCCAGAAAGCTGTCTGTGGGCAAATGCCAGCTCCCTTGGCCAGAAAGCGAATGAGTGCCGCACCCCATAGTCACCTTTGACTGGACCTAACTGCCCAGGGCTCCTTACTTATGTTCTGCTTCCTATGTTCCTCTGCCAGTTTGGCTGCTGCCATCTCTCTCTCCTTATCTTTTGTGCCCAGTGGAGGCCAGAGATGAAAAAGTTGATCAGCCTCCCCTTTGGACCTCGCCACCACTGCCCACTTGCTCACATCGGCTGCTTGAAGCGGTTGCCTAACGATAGGGCCGGCCTGCATTAGAAGGACCAACTGTGACAATGGTTCTATGTAGCTCCTCTGAAGACACTGTTAGTCACTCGTAAATATGTAGGGCCTTGATAAATGTCCTGCTTTTACATTAAGATAATTTAGAGCTTTTTCCACAACCCATAAAAAAGGAAAGGAAAAAATAAACCAGGGGAGCTGTGTAATTAAAGCTTACCTCTCACCCCCCCCCTTTGAGAGAACAGGAACTGACATTAAGGAAATGCACGGGAAAGTGTGGGATGCCATTTGCTTGACGCAAGGTCATCTCAACAACAAATCAGAACGAATGCCCAATAAGCAGCCAATCTCGTCTAACCCCACAGCAAAATTCGGTGCAAACAAGTCTGGTTGACCTTTGCCCCCAGCCTCCTCCTGCTCAGACCCACAGGGTGGCTACATTGCCTCTTAAACAACTGCGCTGTGTTCAACAGTGGTTGAACTCGCACTCGCCACCCGAGGCCCATGATTCACCCAAGAAATGCAATGGTGGATTTTGAGGAAAGCGGCTGGCAGCTCGGCAGGTAGATCACCTGTTTTGTGTGCAGAAGGTCACAGGTTCTCAAGGTGGGGTTGGGAAACATCTGTTCCTAAAATCCTTGGAAGCTACCACTGGCATGGTCTGACTAGGGATAAACCAGCTTCCAGAATTTAAGAGGGAACCAATGAACAGGAAGGCATATTCCTATCCCTGGCCACAATTCCAGTCTCATTTATTTACCGTATTTTTCGCTCTATAAGACGCACCAGACCACAAGACACACCTAGTTTTTGGAGGAGGAAAACAAGAAAAAAATAATCTGAATCTCAGAAGCCAGAACAGCAAGAGGGATCGCTGCAGCAATCCCTCTTGCTGTTCTGGCTTCTGGGATAGCTGTGAAGCCTGCATTTGCTCCATAAGACGCACACACATTTCCCTTTACTTTTTAGGAGGGAAAAAGTGAGTCTTATAGAGCAAAAAATACGGTATTTATATCCCATCTCTAAAGAGCTCAAGGTGGCGCACATTTAATCCCAACACCCCTGTGAGGTAGTCCAGCCTGAGAGAGGCAGTGACTGGCCCCCAGGCCACCACCCAGTGAGCTTCCCAGCCGAGCGGGGATTTGAACCCTGGTCTCTCCCAGGTCCTGCTCTGACTCTCTAACCACTACACCACACTGTCTCTTGAATCCTGCACCCCGCTTCTTTTACCTGCATCCCACAGACGAGTCAGGCAGAGGGTCAATCCCGTGGCTGGCCAGGAAGGCACCCAGTCCGCTGCCAGGGCTGCTGCAGCCTTGGGGGTGCAGAGGAGGCGGGCTCTTCCTCTTCAGGCCACCCCTCCCAGTCCGTGGTGGGGTGCGGCGCAGAGGGGTCCCGAAGGCGTCCGTGCCGTGCGGCTTGTAGGGGTGCATGGTGCGGCGTCGGCGGGAGCGAGAGAGCGGTTGGCGGAAGGGCAGCCGTGTGGCTGAGTGACGCCCCTTGCCTTCAGATGGGGAAAGACGTTTGACACCCACCTTCCTACGTGTTTCGGGGAAGGGGGGCAAACAAAGGCATGGAGGGGGCGGGCAGAGCCCCTGAGCCTTCGTCACCTCTCAGTTGTGGAGATGCGAGGTGTCGGCTGAGGAAGCCGGAGGGAGGAGGAGCCGGGGTGGGTGGGAGCCGATGACAGTGGCGCACGGAAGTTATTTCGGGCCGTCTCAGGAGTGCTGTGTGCCAGGGCCTGCCAGCTACCCTCTGCTCTCTCAAGGGCAACGCCCAAGGGGTGATCCCTTCCTGGAGAATCTCCAGCACTGTATGCAACTGGGGGAAAATATAACAGGGCTTTGTGTGTGTGGAAAAAGAGCCACCATTATCATATCCTGCTGAGATGAACCATGTAACTGAGCCAGGGTGGCTCAGTGGTTAGAGTGTTGGACAAAGACCTGGGAGAGTTGTTGTTGAGTCGTTTAGTCGTGTCCGACTCTTCGTGACCCCCTGCACCAGAGCACGCCAGGCCCTCCTGTCTTCCACTGCCTCCCGCAGTTGGGTCAAACTCATGCTGGTAGCTTCGAGAACACTGTCCCACCATCTCGTCCTCTGTCGTCCCCTTCTCCTTGTGCCCTCCATCTTTCCCAACATCAGGGTCTTTTCCAGGGAGTCTTCTCTTCTCATGAGGTGGCCAAAGTCTTGGAGTCTCAGCTTCAGGATCTGTCCTTCCAGTGAGCACTCAGGGCTGATTTCCTTCAGAATGGAGAGGTTTGATCTTCTTGCAGTCCATGGGACTCTCAAGAGTCTCCTCCAGCACCAGAATTCAAAAGCATCCATTTTTCAGCGATCAGCCTTCTTTGTGGTCCAGCTCTCACTTCCAGGGTTCAAATCCCCACCTGGCTATTAAGCTCACTGGGTGTAACTTCGGGCTAGGCGCTGCCTCTCTCTCGACCTGCCCTTCCTCACAGGGGTTTTAAATGAGACGGGGGGAGGGGGGGAGAACTCCGTATAAAACTTTGAGCTCCTTGGAAGGGGGAAAAAAGGTAGGATGTAATCACAGTAAATAAATATATAAATAACAAAGCCAGCTTCCTAGGCCATGTAGTAAATCGCCTGCAGCAACTCACAAAACTCTGGCTGCTGTGCCTGTCCATGCACACCTGAAAGAAGCAAGAAATTGCACTGACTAAAGCAACCAATCCTTCTTTCCTTGCCCTCTGGTCACCTGCAGGCACTATCAGCTCACCGTAGGTGACCAGGAAGAACGGCTATTGCCAAACTCTGGATTAGGAATCAAGACTTGCTGTTTTGATAGGACGTCCTCTGGCTCCGGTACCCCACCCTCAAGAAAGAAGCCTGAATCGGATATTATGTCATCTCATTTGCACAGTTTCCAAAAGACCTAGGGTGTGTGTACCTCCCCCGCTCCCTTAACTCCCTGTCAGGGGAAAAGGCGGCGTATAAATAGATATCTTATAATAATTATTAACCTGCTACCTGCTTTTTTAAGAATTCAGAGAGCTAGATCACAGGTGGATTTAACATTTTTGCACGCAGATTTAAGTGAGTTAGCATATGCAAAGGGGGCCTCCCCTCTCTCTCCCCAAACGGAGAGATGCTTAATATACTCTGCATTTCATTAAAGGGCAATTTGTTCCCATCAAGGGCGAGTTGGCAGCTGGCAGGACTGGGTGGGAGTTTCCACAAGCTCCCTGCTGGGTTGAGGACATCCTGGGAGATGGGAGATGACAGAGTCACCAAGATGCCTCATCGGAGCTGACACCCAAAGCTGGAAGCGGTGGGTGTACTCGCCCAGCCCAGCACGCCTGCCCCCTTCTCTTCCTCCCACCTCCAGGAGAGTGACACAAAAATCAGATAGCGAGTCCACACATCTATGTAAGGGGGCCGCGCAAGGAGTGGCCGTGGTGCAAAGTCAGCCAAATTTGTTTAAAGGTTGACCCACAAGACAACGGCAAGCGCTCCACTTTGCAAAGTGTACGCCTCTCTCAGCTTGCCCCAAAATTCATGCGGGGGGGGGGCACACCTGCAATTGTCATGCATGGCAACCAACACCACCTTTTCCCAACCTGGTGCCCTCCAGATGTTTTGAATTCCAGCTCCCATCAGCTGCAGCCAGATGTGTTAGTCCAATCGCTGGTCGTGCAGAACTTGCAACTCGAGAATCCTGGACAGCCATTTTTTTCTGTTTAACAAACTTACAATGAAGGAGAGTCCACCACCTTCGTTCTGCTGTTTGAATAATAATAATAATAATAATAATAATAATAATAATAATAATAATAATTTATTTATACCCTGCCCATCTGGTTGGGCTTCCCTAGCCACTCTGGGCGGCTTCCAAGCAAATATTAAAATACAGTAATACATCAAACATTAAAAGCTTCCCTAAACAGAGCTGCCTTCAGATGTCTTCTAAAAGTCTGGTAGTTGTTGTTCTCTTTGACATCTGGTGGGTGTTCCACAGGGTGGGTGCCACTACATAGAAGGCCCTCTGACTGGTTCCCTGTAACCTCACTTCTCGCAATGAGGGAACCGCCAGAAGGCCCTCAGAGCTGGACCTCAGGGTCTGGGCTGGACGGTGGGGGTGGAGACGCTCCTTCAGGTCTACTGGGCCTTTGAGGCCGTTTAGGGCTTTCAAGGTCAGCACCAACACTTTGAATTGTGCTCGGAAACATACTGGGAGCCAATGCAGATCTCTCAGGACCGGTGTTATGTGGTTCCGGCGGCCGCACCCAGTCACCAGTCTAGCTGCCGCATTCTGGATTAATTGCAGTTTCCGGGTCACCTTCAAAGGTAGCCCCACGTAGAGCGCATTGCAGTAGTCCAAGCGAGAGATAACCAGAGCATGCACCACTCTGGGGAGACAGTCTGCAGGCAGATAGGGTCTCATCCTGCGTACCAGATGGAGCTGGCAGACAGCTGCCCTGGACATTGACCTGCGCCTCCATGGACAGCTGTGAGTCCAAAATGACTCCCAGGCTGCACACCTGGTCCTTCGGGGGCACAGTTGCCCCATTCAGGACCAGGGAGTCCTCCACACCTGCCGCCCCCTGTCCCCCCAAAACAGTACTTCTGTCTTGTCAGAATCGCAATCTCTTAGTCGCCATCCATCCTCCAACCTCCTCCAGAAAGTTCTTCCTAATGTTTAATCAGAATCTCCATTCTTGTAATTTGAATCCATTGGTACGGGTCTTTCTCTCTGGACCAGCAGAAAACAAGGTCATGCCCTCCAAAGTTTCTCTTCTCCAGGTTGAGCATATCCAGCTCCCTTAGCTGTTCCCCAAAAGGCACCTCGTTCCTCACAAGGCTTTGCAAGCCCTTTATTGTATTGGTCGCTCTCCTCTGCTCTACCTTCTAGCTTGTCAATAGCCTTCTGAATCTGTGGTGCCCAGGACTGGACACAGGATTCCAGATGGGGTTTGAGGCAGAATGGAGCAGTACAGCGGGTGGTGCTGTGGTCTAAACCACTGAGCCTCTTGGGCTTGCTGATCAGAAAGTTGGTGGTTCGAATCCCCACGACGGAGTGAGCTCCCATTGCTCTGTCCCTGCTCCTGCCAACCTAGCAGTTCGAAAGCACACCAGTGCGAGGAGATAAATAGGTACCACTGCGGCGGGAAGGTAAACGGCGTTTCCATGAGCTCTGGTTTCCGTCATGGTGTTCCGTTGCGCCAGAAGCGGTTTAGTCCTGCTGGCCACATGACCTGGAAAGCTGTCTGTGAACAAATGCTGGCTCTCTTGGCCTGAAAGCGACTGAGTGCCGCAAACCCATAGTCACCTTTGACTGGACTTAACCACCCAGGGGTCCTTTACACCTTTTACCTTTATCTGGCAACTTGTAATCGCCAGGAGTGACGCCTCAACACTTTCCGCACGTTCTGTGTCAGGAAGAGTCTCAAACAAAGATGAGCTCTCCCAAGGCCACAGTCCCAGCATCTTCACACTCCTGTCATGTCCACAGGATGGAAGAGGGCAGGAACTTTGAGAACATGCTCTACGGGGAGCTGGCTTCAAAAACCAGGTCTGTTGGCAGACCAACTGAGGTGAAATGGGAAGGCGCCAAAGCCTCATGTCGTGCAGCTGATAATAAAACAAAGTTCAAAACAAAC
>JAXCMG010000042.1:4304929-4361371 GCA_034642415.1 Podarcis siculus
AAAGAAAATATCCAATTGTTTTAACTCTCTCTGTATGTGGATACGTGTGTGTTTATTGCATTGTAAATTGCTTCAAGTTGCCTCCTAGAAATTGATTCATAAATAAAATAAACGATTCAGTAATGCCGTGGATAGAATGGAAAGAAGCAAGGGCCCAGGGCCTCAAGAGTCCTTTCCCCAGTATATATTGGACAAGCTGCCGCTGCAATTGCACTTTGAAAAATCCTCATTTTAATTTGGGTTCGGTTATTATTACTCTCTCTCTTTCCTCCCCCTGGTTTTCCTACTCATTGATCTTCATTCGATGTCATCTTTATATAGTTAGTGTTAGTGTTGTTGTTAGCCAGTGGGGGCCCCTCCATCTGGAGGGGAAATAATATATCCACACAGAAAACACTGGAACAGACCGCTTTGGCCATTCTGTTCTTTGGGGGCGGGCAGTGACCAAATCTGGAGAAAAGAGGAAAGTTTAAGACGAGCCCTTAAACTGGACCAGACCAAAGTGAGCCCATCTAGTCTGGCACCCTGTTCTCACAGTGGCCAACCAGATGTCCCAATGGGATAAGAGCATTTCCCTTTTAATTCCCAGTAACTGGTATCCAGTAACTGGTATCCATGGGATGCGGGTGGTGCTGTGGGTTAAACCACAGAGCCTAGGACTTGCTGATCAGAAGGTCGGCGGTTCGAATCCCTGCGATGGGGTGAGCTCCCATTGCTCAGTCCCTGCTCCTGCCAACCTAGCAGTTCGAAAGCACGTCAAGTGCAAGTAGATAAATAGGTACCGCTCCGGCGGGAATGTAAACGGCGTTTCCGTGCGCTGCTCTGGTTCGCCAGAAGCGGCTTAGTCATGCTGGCCACATGACCCAGAAGCTGTACGCCGGCTCCCTCGGCCAGTAAAGCGAGATGAGTGCCGCAACCCCGGGGTCGGCCATGACTGGACCTAAAGGTCAGGGGTCCCTTTACCTTTACCTTTTTAACTGGTATCCAGACACATGCTGCCTTCTCCAGTGGAGGCAGAACCTAGCCATCGTGGCTAGTGGCCATTGAAAGCCTCCTCATCCACGAATGTGTCCAACCCTTTTTATAGCCACCCAAGTTGGTGGCTGCTTACTGCATCTTGTGGCAGTGAGTTCCACAGTTTAACTCTCTGCTGTGTGGAAAAGGTCCTTCCTTTCGCCTGGCTTTAATTCCCACCATTCAGCTTGCATGGATGACCCCACCATGTTCTAACTCTGAAAGGAGGAAAAACTCTCTATCTGCTTTCTCTGCACAATGCTAAATTTTAACACATCTGTATCCCTGTCCCTCTTTAGCCTGCTGGGTTTCTAAACTCAAAAGCTTCCATGGCCGTAACCTTTCCTGATAGGGGAGCTGATCCAGCCCTTTTGATTGTTTTGGTTGCCCTTTTCTGCAACTTTCCTGGAGCTATAATATCCTTTTTGAAGCGTGGCCACCACTTCAGAAACCGTACACGGTGTTCCAAGTGTGATAGCACCACAGACTTCTGTAAAGGCACTGTAAGATTGGCAGTTTTATTTTTGATCGCTTTTAAAATCATCCCTAGCATAGAATCCAGCTTTTCCACAGCTGCTGCACACTGGGGTTCTGCGCACATTATCGCTGACCAGCAATAATGATGGTTTTTGAAGCTGAGCACACAACATTAGCTACAATCTATATCTATCTTGTAGTTTCTTGAGATATAATGCTGTTTGATGCATTTTCCCTCAAACCGGCTCCTGCCCGATTTGAAAATGCAAGCCATGTTTACGCTGAGGTGTGTACACTAGGAACAGCACATGCTCAGATGCCAGGTTCATAGGAGTTCAGCACAGGGAGACAAATCAGGTGATCTGCATTGGTGAATGCACCCCTACCCACTCTCTGGTGTGTAAAAAGGTAAAGGGACCCCTGACCATTAGGTCTAGTCGTGGCTGACTCTGGGGTTGCGGCGCTCATCTCGCTTTATTGGCCGAGGGAGCCAGCGTACAGCTTCTGGGTCATGTGGCCAGCATGACTAAGGCGCTTCTGGCAAACCAGAGCAGCGCACGGAAACACCGTTCACCTTCCCACCGGAGCGGTACCTGTTTATCTACTTGCACTTTGACGTGCTTTCGAACTGCTAGGTGGGCAGGAGCAGGGACCGAGCAACGGGAGCTCACCCCATCACGGGGATTCGAACCACCGACCTTCTGATCAGCATGTCCTAGGCTCTGTGGTTTAACCCACAGCACCACCCACGTCCCAGCTCTGGTGTGTACAGCAATGCAAAAAGCAAAACCAAAAAAAACAGCTTGAAATGCAATCGGGGGGAGGGGGCGGAAAGGCAGATGACCACCAATGTGTACATAGCCCTGGTCAATGCTTCGACTGAATTATCAATCGCGACAGTTGCACAGTGTGATGCCACAGCAAAAAAATTCTAATGCAGTTCTAGGTTGCATCAACAGAGGTATAGTGTCCAGACCAGGGGTCCCCAAACTAAGGCCCACAGGCTGGATAAGGCCCGAGGGACTTGTTTATCCAGCCCGCGGTGACCCCCGCTGCCGCCACCCGCTCTTACCAGCACTGCGCTGCGCGGCTGCCCACTTCCGGGTTGGAGGAGCACCGGAAATAGCTTGTGCGCATGTGCAAGCATTATTTGCATGTTATTTGCACATGCGCAAGTGTTATTTCCGGTGCACATCCGGGTCAGAGGAGGCCTGTGCACATGCGCACAAGCTATTTCTGGTGCTCCTCCGACCCGGAAGTGCGCCGGAAATAGCGTGTGCGCACGGGTATGGGCACGCGCTCCCCTGCCCTCCGGCCCGCTGCACAATCGGCGCTGGAGACACTGGCCCGAGGCACAGTAAGTTTGCTGACCCCTGGTCCAGACCAAAGGAAGTAATGGCACTGCTCTATTCTGCCTTGGTCGGACCCCAAGGATATTGACAAGCTGCAACATGTGCAGAGGAGGGTGACCAAGATGATCAAAGGTCTGGAAACTATTCCAAGTTGCATCACCTTTCCCAGAGACCAAGGATCAAAGATTCAGAAGTCTCCAGACCAGGCTGTGACTTAGGCTTTGGCATGACCCTGATGAACCTCATATTTCACCAGGCTCATTCTTCGCACTCAGCCCCCCGCAAGAAAGGTAATTTGTGAAAGCACAGAGAGGAATGGCAGATGAAATTAATGGACTACGCAGAATTGGATAAGATGACAGGAAGGATTCGAAACCTGCGGGACCAGAGATTCACAGAAGATTGGAAGAAATATACGAACTATTTGAAGAGCAACTGCAATCAACAAATTACGCTAGTAGGTCTACAAGAAATTTTGTAAGGAGAAATATATGAAACAATGCAAAGAAGAGAAAGAAGAGAGACGTTAGTTATGATATTTAAATGTAATAGTGAAAGTAAGAATTGTAAATTGAGAGGAAAAGATTAGGAAATTTTCAGATGTGATTGATGGGAGTAAAAAAAAGTGTATAAGATGTAAAGTAAGTTTAGCAATTGTTGAAAATGATATGTTGAAAAACTAATAAAAATATATATTAAAAAAAAAAGTTGTGAAAGCACAGTGTTTGCTAAAGTAGTTTCCCCTCCCTCCCCAAATACTGAAAGCCTAGGTACTTGCTCAATCAGTCAATCAATCAATCAATCAATCAATCAATCAATCAATCAATCAGTCAGTCAATCAGTCAGTCAGTCAATCAATCAATCAATCAATCAATCAGTCAATCAATCAATCAATCAATCAATCAATCAATAAGTCAATCAATCTGTATGTCTCTGAAGTATATTCCAAGTGAGAAGGATGAAGTTTTCTAAAACCATTTGCCTCTGATGCTCAATAATAAATCCAGAAAGTTAGAAGAAGAAAAAAATGCAGCACAGCTTTAACTTCTGCCTGCTGGTTGGCATTCAGATTTGGGGGGGCGGGGGGAGGGCTTCTGGATTAAACAGCCGGTTACCACCGTAGCCCGCAAGAATACATCATCACCATCAATTTACTCTCCTGACCTTCTTTTGAAGATGCTGAACAGACCAAGCTCCTTAAATCTCTTGCCCAGAAAGGGTCACTCCTTATTCCACCCTGTCCCAATCCCCACCACACACACACACAAAGAGCAGCCTTCTAAAAACGGACTGTGCGAAAAGTCAAGCTGGAGAATGCCACTAAGAAGCGGCATCTGGTGGGTCCAGGAAGGCTCCCTTGACGTGGAGATGGCAAATCAAAGCGTGGCGTCGGTGCTGCCAGGCTTCAAGAAGCACTTCAAGGCGGCCTCTGGATATCCAAGAGCCAACATCCTCCTCTCTCCTCACCAGGGACTAGATGCATGAGGAATGGTGTCAAGGAGGAGACCCAGATGCCCCGGGCAGGAGGCGCTAGGCAGATCTGCTGCATGCTTATGAAAAGCACTTTGTTGTATAGAATTGTGCATCAGTCCGTGCAGACCAAACCAAGCCAAAAGGACTCGTGGTCCGTCTGTATAAGGTAGCTTCCTTAGCTATGATTCCTGCAATGAAGTGGGTTATTATAGTTGCTGGCATCCGCCTGTCTTGAGAGACAATGAACTGCAGCTCTGGGGGTGAAGTCAAACCTCTGCATTAGCAGTTCTGTGCCAAGAACTAACAGTAGCAGCAGAGAAAACGTGCTCCCCTCTTTATTTTCAACTTTCTTGGGCACATGAAACTAACCACAATCACCTTGAATTTCTGCTTAACCCTCAAGAAAGAAGGGTGTTTTCGCTGGCCAGGTTTAATTCAAATCCATCCAACCTCCTTTGGGGAAGGTTCTTAGGCATGTGAAGACCACCTGGTGGAAACCCTGACACATATGGTTCTTAATTGTAAACTATACGCTGATCTCCGCCAGCAATTTCTAGATCAACCCTGTATCCCCAAATGGAAACCAGAGTCGGAGGTCATACATTTTCTATTACTGGGGAATGATCAGGAGCTCACCAAGTTAGTGGCTAAATATCTCTATTTGGTTTTTTGTCGTCGAAATACACTGCCGACGTCTGATCTCCCTGGAGACCAAGAGATGTGACGATAGACCGCTCTGCCTCCTTTCTTTTAGCAAATGTTTTGTGCCACTGGGGAAGTGGTAATTCTGTATTGATTTGTTTTGGATGTTTGTATGTGATGCCAATAAAAGGTTTGATGATTATTAGTACAGTGGTACCTCGGGTTAAGTACTTAATTCGTTCCGGAGGTCCGTACTTAACCTGAAATTCTTCTTAACCTGAAGCACCACTTTAGCTAATGGGGCCTCCTGCTGCCGCCGCGCCGCCAGAGCACAATTTCTGTTCTCATCCTGAAGCTAAGTTCTTAACTCGAGGTAATATTTCTGGAGTCTGTAACCTGAAGCGTCTGTAACCGGAAGCGTATGTAACCTGAGGAACCACTGTAGTTCTGAAGTGACCTCCTTGGGCATCAGTCTGGGCGGTGTATCTGGAGGTCCTGGGCTGCCCGGACAAGACCCCCATCTCAACCTCGATGATGGGGTCCAAAGCAAAGCAAAGCAAGACGTTTGGCACCAGCTTGGCTGCCGGAGTTGCTGGAAGGAGGTGTACAAAGGCACCATCCAACTGCTTTAGGGACTCCGGATTTGTGTAGGCTTTACTCCTGAGCCTTTTCTTCTCCCGAAGGCAAGGCAGCGGGGGTTAAGCATCAGAGTTTTCCTTCTCCAATATAGGCTCCCTTTTCCAGGTGGACGACCCCTATCTGCCCCTCACTTCCCTCTACAGCAGGGGTCAGCAAATTTTTTCAGCAGGGGGCCAGTCCACTGTCCCTCAGACCTTGTGGGAGGCCAGACTATATTTTGGAAAAAATAAATAAATGAACGAATTCCTATGCCCCACAAATAACCCAGAGATGGATTTTAAATAAAAGCACACATTCTACTCATGTAAAAACACCAGGCAGGTCCCACAAATAACCCAGAGGTGCATTTTAAATAAAAGCACAGATTCTACTCATGTAAAAACACGCTGATTCCCAGACCGTCTGCGGGCCGGATTTAGAAGGCGATTGGGCCGGATCCGGCCCCTGGGCCTTAGTTTGCCTGCCCATGCTCTACAGCATGCACAGAAACCACCTTCTTAACCACTGGACTCACTCTTGTTCCCGTCTGCTCCATCTGTCAGAGCCTGCCTTCACATGCAGAGAAAGTCCCTAGCTCCCTGAGGGTTTGAGACTCATCGCCTTCTCTCACCTGGTTTAGCCGGCTGGTTGAAGCCGCTTCCCATGGTGTGGCCGCAGTCGCACGCTGACAGCTTCCAGGAGCCACAGGTGAGAGTTGAGTGCAGATGGGGACCAGAGGTGGACAAGCTACCCCAGAAGGAGCAGGACATGTTCCTCACCAGAGGTTCAACCCTTCCTCTAACAACCCTAACACCCCATTATTATTATTATTATGTATTAAATTTGAATACCACCCTCCATCCACAGATATTAGGGCAGTTCACAACACAAACTAGACGACCCATTTGGGTCCCCCCAATTCTACAGGTCTGCAATTAAGGAACAGCAACATTCCCTTAGAAACATCTCCCTGTTTTCCATGAGCACATTCACAGGAAAAAAAAACATTCCCTTGAGGACTAGGAACTTGTTTTTCAAGCAATGCTGCCACCATTGCCCTGATGCATGCTGGGGCTCAGGACGGCTGCACATGAAAGGCACAAGGCACCCACCTGAGCCTGTGACTAGCTTGCTCCCCCCCCAAGTGCCACATACCTGTACACCATGCCGGTACGTGTGCTCTCCAGCTCCTCGGCGCTGATGCCGGCCTCCAGCAGGTAGCTCTCCAGCCGCCGCCTCTCCATCAAGCACCTGGCCGCTTCCAGCACCTGGGCGGGGGTCAGGGGCTGCCCCTCTCGCCCCATCTGGCCTCCCTGGCTGGCTTGGCTCCGCCGCCGGACGCTCTCCCCCCGCGCCCCTTTGGTCTTCTTGGGCAGCCCGTAGAGTTCGTCCACGCTGAACTTGCCCCCACCCCCGGGCCCCCGGCCCGCGGGCGCCGGGCCTCCCCGCGAAGAGCTGGCAAACATGACGCCTGGAGGGGCTTCTGCCGGGGTCGGGGGAGGCCTGGCGGAGATCCCTGCGGCACCTGCCGCACCAGAGCCGAGGACAGCGGCTTAGCCGGAGCCACGGTGCTTAATGGCCGGAGATTCCCTTCTCACTCCCTTCCCTCCCTCCCCACCCACAGGGGAGGGAGCCTGTGGGGGATTTGCTGGCCTGGCAGCTGGTGAAGCATGGCCTCTGACACCCCCCTCGCTACCCTCCCCTTTTCCTTGCCCTATGCCCCTAAATCGCCATATCCTATCCCAACAGCCCATCGCCCTGTTCGGGACGGTCTCGTTTGACGCTCTTAATTCCTTCCTCCTAGACTGATTCCCCACCAGTTGAATTTGCAGCGGGAAATCTTTCGCACGCTTCTGGCTGGCGGGAGCCCTGGCGGCAGCAACACTCCTGGCGTGTCGTGTGTCTTCCTTGAAGGGACACCTCCTTCCCTCTTTCTTTCCACGACACTCCTGTTTGTGGACACCCAAGTGAGAAAGGCCACGTAACCACCGGTCACGGAAACAGGAATTCAGGACCCGTGAAAGGTGCCGTAGGCCCAGGAAAGCAACAGGAGGGCTCACTTGCTTTGGGATGTGTTATTTCCCTGCTGGTCAAGGAATCACAGCAAGGCGGAAAGCACGGCACAAAATTCGTCGGAAGGGAATCAAGGCACAGCCTTGAAGTCCGCCTTTGATCCTTCTCCCGTGCTAAGTGCATCGCAGGTGCCAGATTTTGACAACGCAGGAGAGCAAGTGGGATGATAAATCCAATTTAGGCTTTACGTTCACATTACGAAATGGTTTAAAAAGAAAACCGGCTTAAGCCGCCCGTCTTTGAAATTGCCATCTGGAGAGGGAACTACCTTATTTTCTGGAAGAGAAACTACGTGCAGGAGTCAGAGCTACAAAGAAAGAATACAATGGTACCTCAGGTTAAGTACTTAATTCATTCTGAAGGTCCGTTCTTAACCTGAAACTGTTCTTAACCTGAGGTACCGCTTTAGCTAATAGGGCCTCCTGCTGCTGCTGCGCCGCCGGAGGACAATTTCTGTTCTCATCCTGAAGCAAAGTTCTTAACCTGAGGTAATATTTCTGGGTTGGCTGAGTCTGTAACCTGAAGCGTATGTAACCCGGGGTACCACTGTATTACTAATTACCTGGCCTTCGCTGTAAAGGAAGGCTTTCAACATTAAAATGTGGTATGAAAAAGTTTAAAACAACTTACAAAAAGGAAGTTGGTTTTAAAGACATGCACGTCAAATGTCAAAAGCTGGGGGAAAGAGTTTCATAGAAACATAGAGTTGAAGACTGGGAAGGGACCCTGAATGTCTTCAGCACTTGCCAGAAGCTGTATGACGGTGCCAGATACACCTCTGTTGCACAGCTTAAGAGTCACCACAGAGAAGGCCCTCTCCTGGGCTGCCGCCCCCGAGCCTATGTGGGCAGGTAAAGGTAAAGGGACCCCTGGCCATTAGGTCCAGTCGTGACCGACTCTGGGGTTGCGGCGCTCATCTCACTTTATAGGCCAAGGGAGCCGGCGTACAGCTTCCGGGTCATGTGGCCAGCATGACTAAGCCGCTTCTGGCGAACCAGAGCAGCGCACGGAAACGCCGTTTACCTTCCCGCCGGAGCGGTACCTATTTATCTACTTGCACTTTGACGTGCTTTTGAACTGCTAGGTTGGGCAGGAGCAGGGACCGAGCAACGGGAGCTCACCCCGTCACGGGGATTCGAACCGTCGACCTTCTGATCGGCAAGTCCTAGGCTCTGTGGTTTAACCCACAGCGCCACCCGCGTCCCTGAGGAACTACCAAAAGGGTCCACTCTGCTTAACTCAGCACCCAAGCGGGTCTGTAGGAAGGAGTCAGTCTTTCAGATATTTGGGGCCTGAGTTGTTTAGGGTTTTAAACCCTCCAGCACCTTCCAATGCGTCTGGAAATGAACTGACCACCAGTGGAGCTGTTTTAAAACAGGGGTTATATGAGACCTACAGGGAAACCCCCACCAGTAATCTGACTGCTGCATTTTGGAGCGACTGGAGTTTCCGTGTCGCAGCCCCATGCAGAGGGGGATCTGCTAGGCTCCAGTCTGGCAGTTACCAGAGCATGGAGTACAGTGGCTAAGTCATCTCTGCCCCAAAGGGGCTGTAGCTGGTGAACCAGCCAGAGCTGGGGAAAAGCACTCATAGCCACTGAGGAGCCTCCACTAGGGATGGGAAAGAAGTCAGGTAGATTTGCCTGTAAACGCAAACTGAATCTAATTTGCACTTTCCGAAACGATACGCGAATCAAATTCCCAAACCTGCACGTCTCCGAATTTTGCAATGCAATTTATCCTACCTAGCAGTGTGTACAAAAACACACATGTCAAAGGAGAGCATGCGTATGAAATGCATATGAAAACATGCAATGATGCATTATGTTAAAGAAAAAACAAATAGAAGGGGAAATATGGCTCTTAATATGCACATACAGTGGTACCTCGGGTTAAGTACTTAATTCGTTCCGGAGGTCCATACTTAACCTGAAACTGTTCTTAACCTGAAGCACCACTTTAGCTAATGGGGCCTCCTGCTGCTGCCACGCTGCCGGAGCACGATTTCTGTTCTCATCCTGAAGCAAAGTTCTTAATCTGAAGCACTATTTCTGGGTTAGCGGAGTCTGTAACCTGAAGCATATGTAACCTGAAGCGTATGTAACCCGAGGTACCACTGTATTAGGGAAACCTGCACACAAAAATGTGTGTTATTAGGAGAGAGTCATACCACTAAAATGCTGTTTTTTTTTAAAAAAAGAATTGCAAACAGATGGGGAAAATGAGAGAATCCGCAATTGACAATTTTGCCCACCTGACAGGTCCTCACTGTGCCCTCCAAGGCAGCAGTTAGAAGCTACAGCTGCACACACTTCCAAGAGTTAAACCCCAGCTGGGCCAAGCGTTGGCAGGCCCCACGGACGCTGTTCCCATTTGGGGCTTTGTAGGAATTAAACTCGGGAACTGTGCAAAATTCAAAGCTTCTCAGCACACCCAAAGCACCCTGCCTCTGGCCTAGCACCACCTGGTCAGCTCACTGGGATTAGCGGGAAGCTAATGGGTATGTGTGTCAGGCGGGTGGGGAGATAAAAAGAGCGCAAATCAGCGTGTGGCGTGTGGCAGGGAGGGCCCAGGAGGAGGAAGGACCGACGAGTGGAGGAGTCCTGCTGAAGAAATGCTGCCAAAGCCCAGTTCAATGGGGAAATCCAGATTCACCCCTGCATTTATCCTCCTTAAGATAACAGCCCACTTAATCTAGCTTCCTGATCTCACAGCGGCCAACCAAATGCCCACGTCGGAAGCCCACAGGAAGGAACTGAGTGCAAGAGCCCTGTCTCCTCCTGTAAAGGTAAAGGGACCCCTGACCATCAGGTCCGGTCATGACTGACTCTGGGGTTGCGGCGCTCATCTTGCTTTATTGGCCGAGGGAGCCGGCGTACAGTTTCCGGGTCATGTCGCCAGGATGACTAAGCCGCTTCTGGCGAACCAGAGCAGCACACAGAAACGCCGTTTAGCTTCCCGCCGGATTGGTACCTATTTATCTACTTGAACTGGCGTGCTTTCGAACTGCTAGGTTGGCAGGAGCAGGGACCGAGCAACGGGAGCTCACCCCGTCGCGGGAATTCGAACCACCGACCTGCTGATCGGCAAGTCCTAGGCTCTGTGGTTTACCCCACAGCGCCACCCATGTCCCTTATCTCTCCTCCTGTGGCTTACAGCAACTGGTATTCAGAAGCATTTACTGCCCCCAAGTGTGGAGACCCAACATAACCATCACGTTTGGTTGCCGCCGATAGCTTTATCCTCTATGAATTTGTCCGATTTCGCTTTGAAAGTCATCTGAGTTGGTGGCCATCGCTGCCTCCCGTGGGAGCGAGTTCCCCAGTTTAACTCTGCGGTACAGAAAGGGACGCGGGTGGTGCTGTGGGTTAAACCACAGAGCCTAGGACTTGCCGATCAGAAGGTCGGCAGTTTGAATCCCTGCGACGGGGTGAGCTCCCGTTGCTCAGTCCCTGCTCCTGCCAACCTAGCAGTTCGAAAGCACGTCAAAGTGCAAGTAGATAAATAGGTACCGCTCCGGCGGGAAGGTAAACGGCGTTTCCATGCGCTGCTCTGGTTTGCCAGAAGGGGCTTAGTCCTGCTGGCCACATGACCCGGAAGCTGTCCGCCGGCTCCCTCGGCCAATAAAGCAAGATGAGCGCCGCAACCCCAGAGTCGGTCATGACTGGACCTAATGGTCAGGGGTCCCTTTACCTTTACAGAAAGGATGACTTCCTCCTTCCTAGGGATGTTGGGGAAATTTTGACGAAAACAGAAACGGGAGTGGAAATTCGCTGATTCGCCCCCATGTCCCGAACAGAAACCAATGCAGTCTGCAAACAATATGCTGTCATGCCCCCGTTTGCACTGAAGTGAATGGGATGGGATACTCTGATGACAATGTTCAGCACGTAATTGTGTGAATTACCTAAATTACATGATTTTGCAACAGTGAGACACGTTAATGCAGTTTTTGGGCAGAAGGTGAATGGCTGCAGAAATGCAATGGACATGGAAACCGATGTTCCCCTTGCTACATCCTCCCTTCGCCCATGACATCTTTCAAAAGACCCCCAGCCCCAACAGCAAAACAACCTCAACTACAACTTCTAAACTACCTTTCCCGCCCCGACCTGGCCACAGTGATCCATGCGACGGTCACCTCCAGGCTTGACTATTGTAATTCGCTGTACGCGGGGCTGCCCTTGAAGCTGTCCCAGAAACTCCAGCGGGTGCAGAATGCGGCAGCGAGGCTCCTCACGGGGTCCCTGCCATGGGAGCATATTCACCCAGTGCTTTTCCAGCTGCACTGGCTCCTGGTGGAGTACAGGGTCAGGTTTAAGGTGCTGGTTTTGACCTTTGAAGCCCTTCACGGCCTAGGACCCTCGTACCTACGAGACCGCCTCTCCCGGTATGCCCCATGGAGGACCTTATGGTCCATAAATAGCAACATCCTAGAGGTCCTGGGCCCTAAGGAAGTTAGATTAGCTTCAACCAGAGCCAGGGCCTTTTCAACACTGGCCCCGACTTGGTGGAACGCTCTGCCTCATGAGACCAGGGCCCTGCAGGATCTGATTTCTTTCCGCAGGGCCTGTAAGACAGAGTTGTTCCACCTGGCCTTTGGCTTGGAGCCCATTTGATTCCCTCCCCCTCTTTCTTTTTTCTTTTTCCTTTCTCCTCCTGTGATGACGCTGCATTTTAATATTTTAATGTTTCAATATTTTAATTGTTGTATTTTAATCTTGTTTTTAAGTTGTATTCATTCAACTTGTTTTTATTATTGCTTGTTAGCCGCCCTGAGCCCGGCCTTGGCTGGGGAGGGCGGGGTATAAATAAAAAAATATTATTATTATTATTACTAAACCGAGACAACACGTGGAGGTTATCTGAATAAATCCTTCGCAAAGGGCTGGTGGCATCTCTTTGAAAATGGCAGGGTGAGTCAAAGGACCTGTCCAGGAAACCAGACGTTCAGTGGCAGCAGAAAGTTCTGCCAAGAGAGAGATTTGAGACAGCTTTCCTTCTGCCTTCACAACACAGTACCTTAAAGATATTTTTGATAGCAGTTCCCATCAGCACTGCCGTATTCTGTTGCGGATTATGGGAGTTGTAACCCAAAATATCTGGAGGGTACCAGGTTGGGGAAGGGTGGTGAAAGATATCTTATTACATTTAAAAATAAAATAAAATACTGTGATTATCTGAACAGGCACCACCAGGTTTCTATGCTCAGGCCACTGAGGATAAATGGGAGCCGCTGGTGATAGCCCAGGGGGCACTGCCAAGATCCTGAGTTGTTACCTTTATAAACTAGAATCAAACCAGGGGCATCCTGACGCTTGGAGGGTCATCAATCATGCTTGCTAGTCCTGTCTTGGGGCATGCAATCTGATGAGCAGGATCCTGGAGCTGTAGTCTTCCGGGCTCTGAAAGCAGGGAGATTTAAAACTTCACTTAAAGCAGGACTTCCATTGTGACTTCAAGGTTTTATTTTAGGCAGGCTCGTTTGAAAAAGGAAGATGGGGTCAGCTGTTCCTCCTGGCAGTCTCAGGAGGAGGGGGAAAACTTGGGGCCTGCCCTATAGAATACAGGGCTGAATCCAGCCAGCGTTTTTCGATTCTCAGACATGCTGCTCCCCTCTTCCTCGCTACCTGCTTGTCCTTGTTGTCCTGAGGGATTAAGCGAAGATAATCCCCGCCAGACACTAAAACCCAGCACAGAGGATGGGCACTCTGCTCTGCCTTTTGGCGGCAGGAGATACCTGGCAGCTGACCTGCCCTTGTTTCTTTGCTGAGACACTTCCGACATTCAGGGGTCCTGGGTGCCAGCGGCCTTGTGGGACACCAGGGGACACCCAAAACCGTCTGCATGTGCACAGCAAATTTGCACAATCCTGGTCCCCATAGGACACCTTTGTGATTTATGTGCCTGTACTAGATTCAAGGGACGTGGGTGGCGCTGTGGGTTAAACCACTGAGCCTAGGGCTTGCCGATCAGAAGGTCAGCGGTTCGAATCCCCACGATGGGGTGAGCTCCCGTTGCTCGGTCCCTGCTCCTGCCAACCTAGCAGTTCAAAAGCACCTCAAAGTGCAAGTAGATAAATAGGTGGGAAGGTAAACTGTGTTTCCGTGCGCTGCTCTGGTTCGCCAAAGGCGGCTTAGTCCTGCTGGCCACATGACCCGGAAGCTGTACGCCGGCTCCCTCAGCCAGTGAAGCGAGATGAGCGCTGCAACCCCAGAGTCGGTCACGACTGGACCTAATGGTCAGGGGTCCCTTTACCTTTACAGTGGTACCTCGGGCTACATACGCTTCAGGTTACAGACTCCGCTAACCCGGAAATAGTGCTTCAGGTTAAGAACTCTGCTTCAGGGTGAGAACAGAAATCGTGCTCTGGCGGTGCGGTGGCAGCGGGAGGCCCCATTAGCTAAAGTGGTGCTTCAGGTTAAGAAGAGAGCTTCGGAACGAATTACGTACTTAACCCGAGGTACCACTGTATTAGATTCAAGAGTCATCTTGTTTTGACAAACTTTTGTCAGCAGGGTGTAAGTAATCTAAAGAAATATAAATAAGCCTCCTCTTTGGGAGGGAGGGCACCAGGGCATGAGAGAGGTTAACATAAGGAGAGACTGCTGGATCAGGCCACTGGACCACCTAGCCCACTGTCATGGGTTATGTTCCTGAATGCCAGCCGCAGGGGGCCACAGGAGGGGAGAGGGCTCTTGCTTGTGGGTTTCCCACTGACATCTGTGTGGCCGGACTAGATGGGCCAATGGCCTGATCCAACAGCTCCTTCTTATGTCATGCTTCAAAAATGTCATTTCGCCAGCCCCTGAATGCAAGTCCAAGCCATCCACCAAGTGACCTTGAGGGACATTTAATTGGATGCATCTCCACGCTAAGGTTTTATACCATTTAACGGACCGAGATCACCAGCACGGCAATATGAAACCTTTCAAAGCATGCAAAATTTATCATGACAAGAGAGAACAAGAGACATAATTTTTTAAATCAGCTCGCATTTAAAGAAGCGGGAAACAAGCTTGAATCACACACAGAACTCCCAGAGCTTAAAACGTTCAGAATGAACAACAGCGAATAAGGGAAGGGTGCAACTGGCCGTGGCCTTTCAAGGAAGGGGAAGGGGGGGGGGAAAGCAAGACGGTGGTTAACCCAGGCACTTAATTTCTGGCCTGGAGGTGTATCTGCCGATGCTTTCGCTTTGCTTCCCTTCTCTGAACATCGAAGCCCGAGGAGGTAAAAAGCCCCGTGTGACGCAAGAACTTGAGACCGACGCTTTAACGAGCCGGTTAGTCCAATTTGAAGAAGAGCTGCTGCCCCGCTGGCCTTCGGCGCCTCGTTTGCAGGGCGACCAAGAAGCTGAGACTCTCATCTTGACATAGAGGATTTTGTGGAGGTGGCCCAGCAGCCATTGCAAAACATAACACAGTCTGCGGGGTAATGGCAACAGAGTAAACCAGCAACGCCCAGAGAGTCCTAGGGAGGGCCGAGGGTGATCAAAGCAACTTCTGATCTCATTTCGTTTAATTCACGAAAGGTGGATCCATCAAAAAAGAAACGCACAGCAATCTTCTCGACCTGTGATGCTCGTCAACCTTTCCTGGTGGCGGAAAGTTGGATTGCTGGCCCGTCTTTTCGCGAGATGCACTTGGGAAGGACGTGCCGCTGCATCTTCCGCTGCGTCCAAGCAGCAGCACCCCTGGCCCCGGGGCACTTGATGTCATGCCCAGGCTGGGAGAGCACTGGACTGGAAAAGCAGGAGAAGAGACTGGCTATAAATAGGAGCTTGGGGGGCAGAGGGGGGAGAAAGGGATGAGGCAAAGCTTTATAAATAGAAAGGAAGAGGCCTGGGCTGGCAAAGGACTGTGTGTCATGGTCAGGGGGGAAAGAAAGAGGGGCACTTGGGGTCCCAACTAAGGGGGAATATGCAATGGGACACAATATGGAGCTGTGGGTCAAGGGGCATGTGGAGGGAATGGAGGAAAGCACTGCGGAGAAAGCCGCTGTCCGACAGATATCCAAGCTCAGAGTTCTGGTTTGGGCCACAAGTCCGTTATGGTTGAAGTGCAGGGAATGACTGTTGTTCTGACGATGGCACACCCAGCAGAGGAAGCGACAAGCTTGCTGCCAGACACTACTCCAGGTGCATTGTGGGAACTGTAGTATTTATGGAACGGGAAAAGGCAAACACCCACCCGCACCACTTAGCCTGCCCGTGCTGAGAAGAAGGGCAGCCCACGGATGAAGCTGTCCAGCTTGCTCCGAAACAGCTCGCTCTGGATGTTCTCGTTCAAGCTGCACAGAGGGTTTTTGACCACATACTCCACGTAGATCTAGGGAGGAGAGGGAAGAAGCTGGTTGAAAGGAGAATCACAAGGTCAGTGAGATGAGAATACCCCTCCTCCCCTCTGGGCCCCAAATGAAACAGCTTCAGGGAAATGAAGAGACCGGGACCGCCTCTCCCGGTATGCCCCACAGAGAAACTTACGGTCTTCAAACAAAAACATCTTGGAGGTCCCAGGCCACAGGGAGGTTAGGCTGGCCTCAACTAGAGCCAGGGCTTTCTCGGCTGCGGCTCCAATCTGGTGGAACGCTCTGTCCCAAGAGACTAGGGCCCTGCGGGACTTGACATCTTTCTGCAGGGCCTGCAAGACAGAGCTGTTGCACCAGGCCTTTGGTCAGGGCGCAGCCTGACTCCATCCTCTGGCAATCTGCACAGAATTTTGCTTAACGGTTGCCATCAATTTGATTTTAATTAATTTTTATAATGAAATGTTTTTAGAATGTTGGATTATTTGATTGTTGTTAGCCGCCCTGAGCCCGGCTTTGGCTGGGGAGGGCGGGATATAAATAAAATTTATTATTATTATGAAAACCAAACATTGGGAGACCTGCTGCTCCAAAAAAGATTTCTATTTTGACTAACCCCAGTGATTGATGTTTCGTTCTTATTTTGGGATCATTCGCACTTCTCTCTGGACAGCAGCAGATACCCTAAGAGTACCGCTCTCCCTGCTGCCAACACAGAAGTGGGAAATAAAGGACTCCTGTCCGTTTTGGCATGTTGGCAGCCACTGAGTCAAAGCAACTGCTGGAGTGAAGTGCAGCTGGACAAGGAAGGGGGCAAATGCACTGGAGATGAATGAAAGACCCAGAGGAAGCAGGAATCTGGGCTCCTTTCTGAAAGGCTGCACCCCTAAACCCTAATCTGGTGGTCTTCCAACATCAGGTAACCGCTTTTTAACAAAAAATATACAGAGCTTTGGCCTGACCAGTTGATCTGTTTCACCTGCTGCTACCACTGTCTCTCATTTTTTACTCAATTTACCCATAAAATATAAAAAGAACACCAACAGAAAAAAATCAGTACTCGGGAAAAATAACAAAATTTAAATACAGTGGTACCTTGGATTAAGAACTTAATTCGTTCCGGAGGTCCGTTCTTAACCTGAAACTGTTCTTAACCCAAAGCACCACTTTAGCTAATGGGGCCTCCAGCTGCTGCCGCGCCGAAAGAGCATGATTTCTGTTCTCATCCTGAAGCAAAGTTCTTAACCCGAGGTACTATTTCTGCGTTAGCGGAGTCTGTAACCTGAAGCATATGTAACCTGAAGCGTATGTAACCCGAGGTACCACTGTACTGCATTCATAATCACTATACAGTCATATCTCGGAAGTCGAACAGAATCCGTTCCAGAAGTCCGTTTGAATTCCAAAATGTTCAGAAACCAAAGCGCGGCTTCTGATTGGCTGCAGGAAGCTCCTGCAGCCAATCGGAAGCTGCGGAAGCCCCGCCGGGCATTCGGCTTCCAAAAGAACGTTCAAAAACTGGAACACTCACTTCCGGGTTTCGATTGTTCAGGAGCCAAGGCGTCTGAGATCCAAGGTATGACTGTACATAAGCCACTCCCCCCCCCGCCATTCTGATAACATGCCCATAGTCAACAGAAATTACCCATGGTTAACTTCTAGCGCTATTAACCAATGGCCTGAAAACAAAACAAAACCTTAGCTCAGCCTTCCCCAGCCTGGTGCCCTCCAGACAGTTTGAACTGGGGGGTGGGGGTGGGAGCTGCAGCCCCAAATATCAGGAAGGCAACAGGCTGGTGGGGCTCAAATCAGACCCTCTTTAGAAGCCAGAGGCATATCCCTCTCCCCGCTAATAACCTCACCATACACAATAATCAGCCTTTCCCAGCCTGGGGCCTCAGACATTCTTGGACTAGAAGTCCCATCATACCTGGACATGCTGAATGATGGGAGTTGTACTCCAACAGCATCTAGAGACCCGAGGTTGAGGACGGCTGCTGTAGGACACACCTTCCAGGTGGCCTCCAGCTGTTGCTGGACTCCCAGCCTCCATCAACCCCAACCAGAGCAACTGAGGGTCAGTGGAAGAGATTGTGAGCATTGCAGGACAACATCTGGAGGAGGCTGGGGGAATAACCCCTCTAGGACCTGCGCCTGCTACGGCCTCGGTCCAGTATACCTGAAGGAGCGTCTCCATCCCCATCGTTCTGCCCGGACACTGAGGTCCAGCACCAAGGACCTTCTGGCGGTTCCCTTGCTACGAGAAGCCAAGTTACAGGGAACCAGGCAGAGGGCCTTCTCGGTAGTGGCGCCCGCCCTGTGGAACGCCCTCCCACCAGATGTCAAAGAGAAAAACAACTATCTGACTTTTAGAAGACATCTAAAGGCAGCCCTGTTTAGGGAAGCTTTTAATGTTTAATAGGTTATTGTATTTTAGTGTTTTGTTGGAAGCCGCCCAGGGTGGCTAGAGAAACCCAGCCAGATGGGCAGGGTATAAATAATAAATTATTATTATTATTATTATTCTGCCTTTGGTTATGCGAACACAGCTTTGGTGTTTACGCAGAACCATTTAGCAAACGAGCGGCGGCGGCAGCGGGTGCCATGCGAGTACTCCTCTTCCTTCACTGCAGAGTCGTTTGGAGGGCACCTGTACACAGGAGAGCCATCCTAGGGATTATTATGGGGTGTGGGGCAGGGGAGGAGGCGGCACCCCCCACTTCCGACTCACATAGCTGTAGATCTGATGCAGGACATCTCGGATGTTGCCCACCCCTAAGTCTGTGTTCATCACCACCTTGAGTCCCGTGGGCGTCTCATAGTAGTGCAGTTTGTACTTGCTGGTCTGGAAGGAGAGGAAGCCGTCTTTCCTGGGGTGCAAGGAATTAAGGAGAACTGGAGGAAGCAGACGTCAGGCAAAGGCAGCTGGCTAAGCCCCCTCCCTCCCTCCCAAACAAGTTTTACTCCATAAGTATCGTATTTTTCGCTCTATAGGATGCACCGGACCACAGGAGGGGGAGAACGGGGGGGGGGATTGTTTTCGTGTTCTCCCCCTCTAAAACAAGGTGCGTTCTGTGCGTTCAAGGTGCATTCACCCGGAGGCTTTGGGTTCCTTTCAACCTGCTCTTTGGGGCTGGCGGGGGGCAAGCACTGCTTTCCCCCACCGCCAGCCTCAAAACCAGGTCGGGGAGCAGTGCAGAGGCGGTGCGCCTCCTTCCCGCTGCCCCCTGAGCTTGTGGGGCTGGCAGTGGGGGGAGGCATTTCAGCCTTCCCCCCACCTTCATACAGCCTTTGTAGCTTCCGCAGGGCAGCGGGGTGAAGGCACTCCGCTGCCCTGCAGAGGCTTTGCGCAGCTAACCCCAAGCTAGAACAGCGAGACGGAGCACTCCGCGCTGTTCTGTCTGCAGGGACAGCCTTTGTAGCCTCCACAGGGTAGCGGGGTGAAGGCGCTCCGTCTCCCTGTTCTGGCTTTGGGCTTAGCCGCGCAGCCTGCATTCGCTCTATAGGACGCACACACACTTCCCCTTAATTTTTGGAGGGGAAAAAGTGCGTCGTATAGAGCGAAAAATACGGTAGATAATGCTACTTCCCCCACTCCACGTGAATTAAAAAGCATTCAGTCAGGGTCCCTCTGTCAAAAAACCGCAAGAGTGATACTTTGGAGGCTGCTGTTTAAGCAGAAAGGATACATGTCCACAGGGCTCATCTTGCTAACGAAGGAGCGGATGGAGAAGAGCATGCCATACATGAGCTTGAACTCCTGCAGGGAGAGAGAGAAAGAGAGAGAGAGAGAGAGAGAATGAATGTGTTCACAGGGAGAATGGGGTGAGATTCCATGGCAAGGATGAAGAACTCAGTCATGCTCATTTCCTCTGCTCTGGCGCCACCCTGTGGCTAACCGTACAAGGACATCCATGGCACAGAAACCACAGACAAAGCCAACGGGACCCTTAAGAGATAATCAATGAAACTGATAGACGTTAGGGTACGATATGTTACGGCAACAGCAGTGCCTAGGAAAGTTAACCCATAACATGTGCAAAGCAGACTTGCATCATAGCCAAAAATAACTCACTAAAAAGACCCAAAATACAAAATATTCCTTCTGAAGCTGAATCTAAGAATATACAGTGGTACCTTGGGTTAAGTAGTTAATTCGTTCCTGAGGTCCATACTTAACCTGAAACTGATCTTAACCTGAAGCACCACTTTAGCTAATGGGGCCTCCGGCTGCTGCCGTGCCACCGGAGCCCGATTTCTGATCTTATCCTGAAGCAAAGTTCTTAACCTGAAGCACTATTTCTGGGTTAGCGGAGTCTGTAACCTGAAGCATCTGTAACCCGAGGTACCACTGTACTGTAGAGATGATTGCTTCACAAAAACCAGCATTACAAGGAGGAATTTCTAATGGTTGGCTACTGAATGTAACCCTCTGGCCTCTTGAGCGCCTCTTCAAGAAACAAAACATCTTATCTGATGTGAATCACCCAAAGTCACATAACCAGCAGAACTTCCCCATATGGAGCTTGCTGTTCCCCTGGAAGCTTCAACACCGGAATTCCTCAAATTAGAAAGTGGCGGCTGCTAAACTCATCGTATCATTCAAGCTAGGAAGCTTTTGAACTCTTCTTTTTACTCACACCCTTCCCTCTCCCTGCCCCACGCACGTAAACACCACCACAATTTCATGTTTCCCCAGACAGAGCTTGTGCTTTGCATCACGGATTAGTACAGGAGGTAGAAGTGTGCGGCTGGTTTAACCCACAGTGGGGGCGCGGGCGCTGTGGGTTAAACCACAGAGCCTAGGACTTGCCGATCAGAAGGTCGGCGGTTCGAATCCCCGCGACGGGGTGAGCTCCCGTTCCTCAGTCCCTGCTCCTGCCAACCTAGCAGTTTGAAAGGACGTCAAAGTTCAAGTAGATAAATAGGTACCGCTCCGGTGGGAAGGTAAACGGCGTTTCTGTGCGCTGCTCTGGTTCGCCAGAAGCGGCTTAGTCCTGCTGGCCACATGACCCGCAAGCTGTACACCGGCTCCCTCGGCCAATAAAGCGAGATGAGCGCCGCAACCCCAGAGTCGGTCACGACTGGACCTAATGGTCAGGGGCCCCTTTACCTTTGAAGTGTGATGTTGCTGAGCAATCCCCTTCCATGGAAGAATTACGCTTTACACTTCAGGGTCCCTGCCATGCTCATGGTGCTAAATGTATCTTAGAACAGGCTTGCAAAGTTGCATAGAAGGAAAACATCCTCACATTTTCCCATTCTCCTCTGCTGAATGTGTATTGTCATTCTGTGGCACAAGAATGATTCCCCTTTTCTTTCCACCCTGGGGAGGAAGTTCCACCAAGGCAAAACAGCGCCTATCCACAGCGCTCTGCTCTCCTCCGAACAATAAAGAGGGCACTGTAACACTATTTCAACTGTGTGTCCTGATCAGGGGCAAAGCACGTGGGCCTAGGAATGGCCTTGGACTTGACTGAGCTGCATGGATCCAGGATATAAGGTAGCTTTCTATTCTTTTTCCAGCTAGGGGATCGCTGCAGTCATACCTTGGATCTCAAATGCTTTGGCTCCCGAACAAATCGGCTCCCGAACAATCGAAACCCAGAAGTGAGTGTTCCGGTTTTCGAATGATTTTTGGAAGCCGAATGTCCGGCGCGGACTGGAGCTTCCTGCAGCCAATCAGAAGCCGCGCTTTGGTTTCTGAACGTTTTGGAAGTCAAACGGACTTCTGGAATGGATTCCGTTCAACTTCCAAGATACGACTGTACTTACTCCTGCTTTTGCTCTTCAATGGCAGGAGGAAGGCAGCCAGCGCAAAGCCGTTCCTATCCCTGGCTTGAAGAAGCACTGGAAAGTGGGTTTGCTGGTGGTGGTTTTAAATGGGCAGAAAAGGTAGTCAGGATATCACTGCACAGCTGCTGTTTAATCTTTCACTTAGTTTAAGCATCACACTTTTAAAAAAATTACTTGCCATCTTAGTTATGCCCACTTGGAACAGAGCTATCAAGGCTCTGCACCACGCAAGATTAACAGAGGTAGAAACTAAGTAACTTGCAGAACACTGCAGTTTGGTTTCCCTCACCTCTGAACGGGCTCCCCCCCCGCCCCCAAAACTAGAGTGGGTGGGCAGAGATTAATAATAATAATAATAATAATAATAATAATAATAATAATAATAATTTATTATTTATACCCCGCCCATCTGGCTGAGTCTCCCCAGCCACTCTGGGCGGCTCCCAATCAAGTGTTAAAAACAGTACAGCATTAAATATTAAAAACTTCCCTGAACAGGGCTGCCTTCAGATGTCTTTTGAAGATAGGATAGCTGCTTATTTCCTTCACATCTGAAGGGAGGGCGTTCCACAGGGTGGGTGCCACTACCGAGAAGGCCCTCTGTCTGGTTCCCAGTAACTTCACTTCTCACAATGAGGGAGCCGCCAGAAGGCCCTCGGAGCTGGACCTCAGTGTCCGGGCTGAACGATGGGGGTGGAGTCGCTCCTTCAGGTATACAGGACCGAGGCCGTTTAGGGCGTTAAAGATCCCAGTAAGAGACTGGTGCAGTGCATAGTTAAACTATGGAACTCACTCCCACAGGAGGTACTGATGGCCACCAACCAACAGATGGTTTAAAAAGAGGATTAGACAAACTCTTGGAACTCTAGCCATGATGCCTATCGTCTGCCTCCATGGTCAGAGGCAGCAATGCTTCTGAATACCAGTTGCTGGAAACAGCAGGAGGGGAGAGGGCTCTTGTGCCTGGATCCTGTTTGTGAGTTTCCCACTGAAGCACCTGACTGGCCATTGTGAGAACAGGACAGGTCACTGGCCTGATTCAGCAGGGCTCTTCCTATAAAAAGGTAAAGGGACCCCTGACCATTAGGTCCAGTCGTGGCCGACTCTGGGGTTGCTGCGCTCATCTCGCTTTACTGGCCGAGGGAGCCGGCGTACAGCTTCCGGGTCGTGTGGCCAGCATGACTAAGCCGCTTCTGGCGAAACCAGAGAAGCACACGGAAACGTCATTTACCTTCCCGCCGGAGTGGTACCTATTTATCTACTTGCACTTTGACGTGCTTTCAAACTGCTAGGTGGGCAGGAACAGGGACCGAGCAACGGGAGCTCACCCCGTCACAGGGATTCGAACTGCCGACCTTCTGATCGGCAAGTCCTAGGCTCTGTGGTTTAACCCACAGCGCCACCTGTGGCTATAGTTGTAAGTAAAAAATTGCTCCCTTTCCCTTATGGGGTATTACAGAGCCCATATAGAGTCCTTAAGTGGGTTCCCTATCGGTAGGAGAATATAACAGAAGCCAACCAGAGTATATTGAGAAGCAAAGTGGCTAGTAAGCCTGATCTTTATTCAAGGAACTGTTGCAACAGGGTCCCCCACTCACTACATGCAGGAGGGAGGAGAACCCTGAACAATGGTGTGCAAGCCCTTATATAGACTCTTGAAATTGCCCACCTTGTAGCCCAAGACCACCCCCCAAAACATCATGCATACATCACAGGAAGCGGTCTACAGCAGAAATCTTGCCTGCCTGGATACCTGATAATGGTCATTGACTGCATTACCTAGGAAGACTGGTTATTCTTTTGTAATGGTTAATACTTTAGTTCCTGAATCCAGGTCACTGGCTCACCCTATTCATACACAAATGCACCCTTAAGACACGATTTGCAAGCAAAAAGACTTTCCCCGTTTGCCTCCCTTACTGCAGAGGAATATTTGAGGTCATTGGGAGAGTCAAAATGGCTTCAGGATTGCTCTCTGATACTATTTCAGACATATCGTATATTTAGATATGTGTGCATTTATGAATATTTACTCTATATTTGAGACCTTAAAATTCTTATAACACTACATTCTTAGCAGGCTTAAGCCTTGGCCTCCTGCTCTGCATATCTCAAGCCTCAAGTCTCACCTCGTCTTTAGAGATGCCGGCTTGCTTCTTCCGGTTCCACTCACTGTAGTGCAGGCAGATTCCATTGCGGTCGAATATGTATAAATTATGCACCGTCATCTGCAAGGAAAGCGAGGAATCCATCATGCATACCTGACATGGATACAGAGATCCCACCCATCACCAGGTCCAATTGCTTGTTGGAGGCATTTAGTGGGGTCAGGAAAGGTGTGTGTCCCCCCCCCACAAGGCATCCCCCCCACCCATGACTTCCTTTTGGGGCACCAAAAAGAGAGGTGTGGCTCTTGGCAGGAGTGGTGCCAGAAATGTTGGCTTCCCAGAAAATTTCCTGTGCAACTTAGGGTTAGTTGCACAGGCTAATGTGTGTGTGTAGAAAAAACTGTTTGCCCCAGAAAATTTTCTGATGCCCTGGAGAGTGATCTGTGAATGTTTCTTTTTCTTGTATTTAGTAAACATTTGAATCGGCCAAGGCTTACCTAATATTTACTTGCAATTGGCACCCATTCACCATTACTAACAAACCTATGAAAAAAAAATCATGGGCAGTGGGGGGCGGATCCAGCCCACATCTTTGGGTTGCTGCCTGGGCAGAGGTAGATTGCCAGGCTTGAGAAAGTCCCCTCCACCTCCACTGTCCTAGTGAAGCTGGGCTCGCTGGCATGAGCCACCTGATACACTCTGGCAGCATTGCCTGCAACAGGCCAGGTTGCTCAGGCTTGCCTGGTGGTGGCCGCAGCTTTCCCCTCAGAAAGGTGTGTCATTTTAGGGGGTGAAACTTGATTTTTTGCAGATTTCTTCAGTGGGGGAGTGTTAAAAAGATGTTTTTGGGTGTGAGGCATTTGAACCAGCTATTATTTTTGTGGCTGGGCAACACTGATCTTGGTAAGTCTATGTTTGATGAAGAAGCACATAAACTGCTTTCAGAAAACATTAATTTTAATTTTACCTTCTGAAAATGTTAAAGGTAAAGGTACCCCTGACCATTAGGTCCAGTCGTGGCCGACTCTGGGGTTGCGGCGCTCATCTCCCTTTATTGGCCGAGGGAGCCTAACATTCTGAAAATGTTAGGCAGTGCTAAACAACAATAACAATATAAGTGCTTGGCAATCATTTTGAATGATTTCTATGCAGTATTACACACTTTTTACTTACCCAGCAAAACTAAATTGTGCCACTTGAACCAAAATCTCTTTTGAATTCCCAAGTCATGTTACACCTGTTTAGCTCCCCTCACTTTTGGAATTCGAAAGTGGGGAAGTTAAACGCGCCCTGCTCCCCTCAACGCTCACTGTGGGGGCGGACAGGGGGTGGGCGGGCAGCGGGGACATTGCCAGGGTCAGCCACCGATTCCCATCAGGCAGGGAGGCCGGGGACCAAGAGGGGCGACAGTCGCAGCCCAGCCAGCCCTGGAGCTCGACCCACAGCCTCCCCCACCAGCGCTGGGCTGGTCCTGCCCTTGGTGGGGAAGGTCCGGGTGATCGCCATTTTGGCCCCTCAGCGGGCTCCCCTTATTGAAGACCCTCCGGGGCCTACAGCCCCCGCCCCCTTCCCTCAATACCGGAGTCTCACCTTCGTCTCTATGGCAACCCCCTCCCTGCCGGGCAGCTTCCGAATCCTCTTCTACTTCCGGGAGGAGAGAGAGAGAGAGAGCGCGGTAGGGCATATGCGCGCACTGATTGGTCCACCGCTCGGCGCGTACTCTCGTCACCGCGCTTCCGCCCGCCCGCGTCCCGTTCGGCCGCCCGCGCACGCGCGTTTTCTCTTTCCCCGCCCCCCCCGCCCGGCGAGCTCTTGCCCTCAAGCAAAATGGCGGCGGCGGCCTCCCCGCCCTCCCTGCCAAGGTGGTTGCCAGGAGTTGCGTTGGCCTAAGCCAAATGAAAACCAAGCGTTGGTTGGTTTGGGTTTTGTAATTTTTGTGTGTGTGTCTGTGCTATTTCTGAGGGCGGGCGGCGCGGCCTAGGGGTGGGCGAGCGCGGGACGGAAGGGGCGCGAAGGCGTTGAAAACGGCGGGAAAGAATCGGGCCCGCAGGGGGGGGGATGTGTGTGTGAGAGAGAATTAGGATTTACCTCAACTTTTTTGGGGGGGGGCGCAGTGTGGGCGGGGCCTGTGGCAGGTGCGAGGCGGGGGACAGGTGTGGGCGGGGCCAGAGGATTGTGGGTGGAGCTCCAGGGGGATCTGGGGGTGGGGAGCCTGGGGGTGGGAATTGTAGGAGGGGGGGCTGCCATTAAAACTGAGGTGGGGGCGCTTAAAGGGGAAGAGAGTGTGTGATGTGGGGGGAGACATGCTTGGGGTTGCTTTCAGTTTTCAGAAAGTGAGTGGGGAGCTTTAAGTTGCAAGAAGAGGGGTCCCTCTAGGGCAGGAGTGTGGGGCTGGCGGAGCAGGACCCTCCAGAGTTTGCTGGACTACAGATCCCATTGCCCCTGGGCGCTGGCTGTGGCTGATGGGACTTATAGTCCAGCAGCCTGGCGGGAAGGGGGGGGAGACCCACCCAGGTTCCCTGGATCAATAGAGCTTTAACCAAGCAGGAGTTGAGCTCTTGCCATGTGCCCACCAGGAAATGGGGACTACTGCCACCATACAGGGCAAAGGCTAGCAGTGGCGCAGGGCAGGGCTTTTCTTCAGCTGGGATCCGACCCCTGATGTCACCTGTGTTCTTCCCGTTGTCCTGCTGTAAGCTCATTTCTGTGCCCCTCCTGGGTATCGTTTTCTCTTCAGGTCACCAACTGGGAAGCACCACCTGCTCAGTCCTGTTCCTGCAGCCCCAGGCGAGGCCTCTCCTTCCAGCATCTCCTTGCCGGCACTCCGGACGGGCCAGCATGTCTGAAAGCACCTTCCGTCTGTCGGAGTCCTGTTGTCACCGGACACTCCGCATTATGACAGGGACTCTGGGCTTCTGAGCACAGAACTCCTGCAGCCTGGCTGGCCTGGGCAAAGGCTTTGGAACCACCACCTCCAACTGTACCCATGGCCGACAAGAGTGCCTGCAGGACTTTGAGCTCCTCCATCCACAGTGAGGATCTTCTGAGTGACATGGAGCTGCTGCCACCCTCCGCTCCTGCCAGCCCAGGGCAAAAGGTCCCTTCCTCTCAGGCGGGCACCCCCTATACCTCCCAGGTGACGGCGCAGCTCTATGCCTCGCTGCACCAGAGCCGGCAGGCTGAGGCTCAGGCCCGCTCCCACCTGGAGAACCAGCACAGCTTGGGCCTCTCCAGGGAAGCGGAGGCCCCGGAAGTAGATCTGGACACTCTGGCGGAGGAGCTCAGCCACCGACTCTCGACCAGCGTGGAGGCCAGCACCTACAGGAAGGTGAGGAGGAGAGGCCACATGGCTGGGGAGAAGCTGGAAGTGCAGGATGAAACACCCAGGCCTTTTTCATTCTCTCCTGCAGGGACCTGCTGTCGAGTCCCGCCACATATCTGAGATGGAGAACGTGCGCTGCCATCTGCAAGGCATGCTCCGTGGGTCCAGGGATGCTGCTCATGGTGAGAGTACCCAAAATTTTGTTGTTGTTTAGTTGTTTAGTCGTGTCCGACTCTTCGTGACCCCCTGGACCAGAGCACGCCAGGCACTCCTGTCTTCCACTGCCTCCCGCAGTTTGGTCAGACTCACGCTGGTAGCTTCGAGAACCCTATCCAAACATCTCATCCTCTGTCGTCCTCTTCTCCTTGTGCCCTCCATCTTTCCTAACATCAGGGTCTTTTCCAGGCAGTCTTCTCTTCTCATGAGGTGGCCAAAATATTGGAGTCTCAGCTTCAGGATCTGTCCTTCCAGTGAGCACTCAGGGCTGATTTCCTTCACAATGGATAGGTTGGATCTTCTTGCAGTCCATGGGACTCTCAAGAGTCTCCTCCAGCACCAGAATTCAAAAGCATCAATTCTCCGGCAGTCAGCCTTCTTGATGGTCCAGCTCTCACTTCCATACATCACTACTGGGAAAACCATAGCTTTAACTATACGGACCTTTGTTGGCAAGGTGATGCCTCTGCTTTTTAAGATGCTGTCTAGGTTTGTCATTGCTTTTCTCCTAAGAAGCAGGTGTCTTTTAATTTCGTGGCTGCTGTCACCATCTGCAGTGATCATGGAGCCCAAGAAAGTAAAATCTCTCACTGCCTCCATTTCTTCCCCTTCTGTTTGCCAGGAGGTGATGGGACCAGTGGCCATGATCTTCGTTTTTTTGCTGTTGAGCTTCAAACCATATTTTGCGCTCTCCTCTTTCACCCTCATTAAAAGGTTCTTTAATTCCTTTCTGCCATCAATGTTGTGTCATCTGCATATCTGAGGTTGTTGATATTTCTTCCGGCAATCTTAATTCCGGCTTGGGATTCATCCAGCCCAGCCTTTCGCATGATGAATTCTGCATATAACTTAAATAAGCAGGGAGACAATATACAGCCTTGCCGTACTCCTTTCCTAATTTTGAACCAATCAGTTGTTCCATATCCAGTTCTAACTGTAGCTTCTTGTCCCACATAGAGATTTCTCAGGAGACAGATGAGGTGATCAGGCACTCCCATTTCTTTAAGAACTTGCCATGAACTCAAGCCCCTTTGCCACGGCAAGGCAGTGATCCATGAAGGGGGTACCAAAAATAGGATTTTAAAAAAGCTTTGTGTGGGGAACATGGTCCAACCAGACTTCCCTTTGGAGAGGCTCCCCTAATCCTGGTCCTTTTTACTCACTGCCCTGCGTGGCACGCTTCCACTGACACCCATCTCTCATCTCACCCCTGAATTTATAGCAGGTTCTCTCTAGCCAGCCTCCCAAGTAGGAACACAGGAAGTGGCCGTATACCAAAATCGGAGCCGGTTCTCCCTTCACTCCCAAAGCCGCTTCCGACCTGCAGACAACAATTTCCCCCTCTCTACCTGCAGGGGATGCTGTGGGACTGCGAACCTTTGAGCGGAAAGACGATGACTCCTTTGAGAGCGACAGCACGACTGCCTTGCTCAAGTAAGTTCATCTCAGGACATGAACAGACTTCCTAGGCTCTGGGCAGCGGTTGGTGTTTTTTAAAAAAAGGAAAATAGGTGCTGCTGCGCTGTGGAAGGCACAGCCTCTCGGAGGTGCTTTAGCGCAACCCTTTGAACGCCAAAGCACATTCCAGGAAGGTGCCTGAGGATCATAAAAGTCTTGCCAGAGCAGAGGAATTTGGACACGATCTTTACGATCGCCAAAGCACCTTCTGGGAGAAGTGGCGGCAGTGAAATGGTGGCAGGGAAAAAGAGGTGGCAGTATGTTGTACTGATGCATACCGACTGAAAAAAAGAGCATTGATTCTGGGTCAGTTGCTATTGTAGCCTTGAGGGGTTCCTGCTACACAGCTTATCCCAGCCAGAAGCAGCTTCATGTCAGGAGACAGATAAAGAACCCCGTTTAAGCTCTTGGGTGAATTTCAGTTTCTGTTGAGGAGCCTTGATGTCTTGCCACATGCTTTTAAAAAAAAAATCATTGGGGGCCTTTGACAACCGTGGCTTGGTTTGCATGCAACACAAACCTTGGTTCAGTCCTGAGCCTTGGTAATGTGCACAAGTTTCTGTTTGGTTTTGCTTGGTGCATTCAGAGGCTCCTGCATGTCATGAGAAACCATGGTTCAGTGTTGCGTGCAGACGAGAATTCACACATTTGAAGGATGAATGGAGGTGCCGTTCCTTTAGCTAGGATAGATGATCTCATAGAAAGCTTATCTTTGGAGCCCACGGTTTTAGAGAGCAGAGGTGGGGAACTGGATCTGGCTGGTGGGCCAGATCCCTTAACTCAGCTACCCTCTGCAGGTCACCAACTTATCAATCACATGACATCACAGTGATGTGATTCCCCAACCCCCGGGCTAGCATAGAGCCTGCGCTACACTTTGAAGCCCTGTGGATCAGCTTTAAAGCACCACACACAGCTCTGTGCCAGCCTCAAGAAGCAGCTGTTCTTGCATAGAGCAGTGCAGGCACTTAAGCACCAACAACCAGCTGATTGTCAGGGCTTCACAGCGCGCCATGCAGGGCTTTGCAGGTGCACCTGATTTGCAGTGCCTGCAGCCCCCCTTTTTGGCTCAGTCCTGCCTGTACCTGCACCCCACATTGTGAGGTGGAACAGGTGGGCAAGGCTTGGCCAAACGAAGTCCTAGGTAAAGGTAAAGGGGCCCCTGACCATTAGGTCCAGTCGTGGCCGACTCTGGGGTTGCGGCGCTCATCTCGCTTTACTGGCCGAGGGAGCCAGCGTACAGCTTCCGGGTCCTGTGGCCAGCAGGACTAAGCCGCTTCTGGCGAACCAGAGCAGCGCACGGAAACGCCGTTTACCTTCCCGCCAGAGCGGTACCTATTTATCTACTTGCACTTTGACGTGCTTTCGAACTGCTAGGTTGGCAGGAGCAGGGACCGAGCAACGGGAGCTCACCCTGTTGCGGGGATTCGAACTGCCGACCTTCTGATCGGCAAGTCCTAGGCTCTGTGGTTTAACCCACAGCGCCACCCGCGTCCCTAAGGCCCAGCTAATGAGGCCTGTGGGCCAGAAGTTACCCATGATAGAGAAATGCAGAGACCCCAGTGTAGGAGCATTATTGTAAAAGGAGGATCAGTAGACAGACGACAGCCCTTGGGGTGAAAGGCCAGGAAGTGGTTCCGCCAACCCTGTAATGTTGAGAGAGAGCAGGCTCTAGAACTCCTGGGTCCTTGTCCTGGCATCTTGGGGATAGAAGATGCCACAAGCTAAAGAGTGTCAGGAGGGTGGAGGGATTGATTGTGGCTGGTTTTGAAGGATCCTCTGTTGCCTTCACGTCCCCTTTCCGTTTGTCCCCTTAGCGCCAGGCCCCTGCAGGAGGTCTCTCCTCCTGGCTCCCTAGGCGGCTTCGAGCAACTATTTCCCCGCTACACCAGTCTGCGCTTGGGCCAAGTCCGTGAGCATCCGACATATGCCGACTCCCACCTGCTGAAGGACTCTTTGGACAAGGAGCAGGCCCGGCGGAAGGTGAGTGGCACCAGACAGCTGTGGAGCCTGCCTGAAGGATTCACAAAGGATTGTGGGAGAATGAGGGAACGGGTGGCTGCTAGGACTGGGTCTGCCCTGTCCTCTTCTCCCCCCAAATTGCTTTTAAAAGTCGTATTCTTTCCCTAAAACAGTGGCTCTCAAAACTTTTTCTATAGAGCACATAAATAATAATAATAATAATAATAATAATAATAATAATAATAATAATAAATAATATTGGTCCTGAGAAGAGTGCCAGGGCAACACGATAAAAATTAAAAACACGATGAACAAATAAAAATTTGCCACACTGAATTTTTTACTGATAAGAAAGGCATTGGAAAATGAAAAGATCACAATTAGGAATGTCCTCAGTATCACCTGGATGTTCTTGCTTTCATTTTGAAAAGAATTGCAATTTTTTTTTGATACTATACTACACTGAAATGTCTCTTTGATTGTCCCTGAATCTTCCTGCCATACTTGCCATCCTCTCCTGCCACACCCTCTGAGAACCATTGCCCTAAACAAAGAGATCCAACTGCTTGAGGATTTCTTTGCCAGGGAAAATGCTCCACGCAGGCCACTGTCTAGTAAAAAATCGCAGCCTAGTCCATTGGCCCAGCAGCCTCGCACCCCACCCCCCCTTCTCACCTGAGCCTCTCCTAATTGCCAGGATTACTGCTTTGCATTAGGCAACCAAAGAGGCTTGAAGGATGGACCAATATGGCTGGAGGGAGGGGGTAATGAAGTAAGTGTCATGTGACCTGCGACTTTAAGTAAAGCTACTCGGACTTAGCCGGTATCATGGCCCGTAATGAGCTTTCTGACCTTCCAGCCACGTGCCCCCCTACATTCACCTTCAACATGGGCAGAGTTCCATGGGCAGTTAGGAAGACAGGATCAGGGCTGCAAGCTGCGGTTGTTGCTGAACTGTAACCTCTTCACGAAAGAAACCAGGAGTCCTGACTTCTCTGGGGAAAGGGATAAGGTCCAGTAGATCTGCTTTTCAGCAGCCCCTTCCTCTCAGTGAATCGCAATGCTGGAAGGGGCGACAGCTGTATCCCTGATACGTGTCCAAACCGTGCAGAAAAGCCTCTGATTTAAAAGCGCACCACCTTTGGGGTCAGCCGGTTTCACCGTCAAATCAAAGCTGCATTTCCTGAATTTGCAAGGAACCGACGCCTGAGTTTGTGTGTTCATGTCAGCCCTGATCTTCAGCCAAAGGGAAGTGGAGCTGAACTTCCAGAGATCTTCAGAGTTCTCTGTGGCACCCGTTTCTTCTCCCACCTCCAAAAAGCTTGCCAAGTAAAAATATATTTAGTGGTTGTTGGTTTTTAAAAAAAACAATTTTATGCAAAATCAGCAAGAGGCCATGAGACTTTGCTTTCATTTCCATGATTTAGGATGCAGAATGTGGCTCCATTCTGGGGCAGAGCTTGAATCTGTTAAGCTTCACATAGCCTGTATAGCCCTAGACATGACTGTATACTTGCGAGACCATAATAACTCATCCAGAAAATAATAGCTCCAGCTTCACTAGCATGGATATGGGTACCTGCTCTTTTCACATCAGGTGGGGAATATCCACTCTTCCCCCCCCCCCCTTTAAGCTGGGGTGGACAGGCTAAAGTCTTTGGGTGTGGTCTACTTTCCCTGTTGGGTTTTGGTCTCACTAGTTTCCAGTGGCCCAGCAATTAGTTTTCAGAATACAAGGGTGCCTAACACAGAATCTTGTGAAGGGTGAAATCATTCCTCACTTGTGTCAGCTGCTCTGGAGTTGGCACTCATGGTCGTGAATATATGAAGTGCCTTGAAGCCCACATAGTGCAGCATTCTTTACAGATAACCTAATAAAAACCTGCTAGATCAGGCCAGCTCCCATCTAGTCACAGTGGCTGACCAGCCCTGTGGGAAACCTGCAAGCAGGATTGGAGCACGACCACCCTCCCTTCCTGTGATTTGTAGCAACTGGTACTTGGAAGCATTGCTTCCTCAAATTCTGGAGGCAGAGCACAGCCATCGCGAGCCCTCTCCTCAGTGAATTTGTCTAATCCTCTTTTAAAGTCATCTAGGTTGCTGGCCATCGCTGCCTCCTCTGGGAGGGAGTTCTCTAGTTTAACTGCGTGCTCCTTTTCTCCATCCTCAACTTCCAACATTCAGAGACCTGCTCAAGGGGCAGCTCTTAAAGGTAAAGGTAAAGGGACCCCTGACCATTAGGTCCAGTCGTGACCGACTCTGGGGTTGCGGCGCTCATCTCGCTTTACTGGCCGAGGGAGCCGGCGTACAGCTTCCGGGTCATGTGGCCAGCATGACTGAGCCGCTTCTGGTGAACCAGAGCAATGCACGGAAACACCGTTTACCTTCCCGCCGGAGCAGTACCTATTTATCTACTTGCACTTTGACGTGCTTTCAAACTGCTAGGTTGGCAGGAGCAGGGACTGAGCAACGGGAGCTCACCCCGTTGCAGGGATTTGAACCGCTGACCTTCTGATCGGCAAGCCCTAGGCTCTGTGGTTTAACCCACAGCGCCACCCGCGTCCCTAGGCAGCTCTTAGGCTGTGCAAAAATGGCACAGGCACCTCATTTGTGCCCAACCCTTGCTTTGAATCCACTCTCCGGTGCATTTTAAAGGGGTGATCTCGAGTACCCGCTCTTGTCATTGTTATCCCCCTGCCCTCCAGCTTGTGTTCAACTCCAGCCTCCTGCCAAACCTGCAAACAGAATCCTGGCTGCCTCCTGCCTCCATCTCCTTCTCCTCTCTTGTCCTAACCATCTTCCGGAGGACAAGGGAGCCAAGTGGGTGGTGGCGATGATGAGGGGAGGAGGCCAGCCCTGACCAGGAGGAGGCGCTGGCGTGCCGCAGACCCAGCCCACGTGCCGGTGGAACAAGGCTGACCTTGGTGATGTTGCTGCCGAGCGCCTTGCCCGGCTTTAAGCTGCTTGCTGGGGTGGGTGGAGGGCTAGCCGGCCCCCTCCCGAGGCTCAATTTAGCCCTCTAAGCCTATTAGAGCGCAGGAGCCTGCTCTGCCTGGCCCAGGTGCTGCTGGGAACCCAAAGTAAGCTCCAGGGCTCTGAGAGCTGTTCCAGGAAGGCCTGGAACTTCCTGGGAGAAATCTTCTGGAGGACTCAAATCTCGGCCTTTCTGGGAGGCAGCTGGGAGTGTGTGGGTGAAGCTGCTTTTGCCCCATAGCGTCGCCCATGCAAAGGAGTTACCGTATTTTTTGGTCTATAAGACTCACTTTTTCCCTCCTAAAAAGTAAGGGGAAATGTGTGTGCGTCTTATGGAGCGAATGCAGGCTGCGCAGCTATCTCAGAAGCCAGGACAGCAAGAGGGATCGCTGCTTTCACTGCGCAGCGATCTCTCTTGCTGTTCTGGCTTCTGAGATTCAGATTATTTTTTTCTTGTTTTCCTCCTCCAAAAACTAGGTGCGTCTTGTGGTCTGGTGCGTCTTATAGAGCGAAAAATACGGTATATCCTTTCAAGCAGCCCCTGAACACCAGGACTTACTTTTTAAAAAGAGTTTAAAAGAGAGCTTTCCCTCCTTCTTGGTCCTAGAGCAGCAAGGAGAGGCACCCATCTATTAGGGCTTTTTTGCTCCATGCTTGAGCCCCAACACACACATACACACACAGTGCATACACTTGGAACTCTCATTCCTTGGACACCCTGGGCTGATTCAGGCCAGGCTACATTTCGGTGGTGCATTTGCCACAGGGTGGTCCCCGCTGTATCCAAACCAGGTGCCCGACCGTTCAGCTATGGCCCCCTCTCCCCCAAGAAATGCCCGGCTAACCTAGGTGTCAGACTCAGGTCCGCAGCATGACAGGCAGGGATGCCAGTCCCTCTGCTACAAACACTGCCTGTAACACAGTGTTGTGATGAGCATGTCTGGGTGGGAGGAGAACGGATTACTCGCTGAGACGTGACAACTTGCAGTGGTACTACAGGAAGGTGCTTTTGGTAGAAGAAGGTGCAACATCTCAACGGACGTCCGGCTGGCTAAAAGCAACTCCAGTCCACGTTTAACGAGGCCTGGGAGTATATTGTGACACTGAAAAGTCATATGAATCGGGCCCAGACAGGTCTGCCTCAGGAAAGCCTTCCTGATTCAAGGCTCCCTAGCCCAAGAAGCCCCCTCAGTGGGGCTTGAGGGCCACTGACTAATATCTTAACAGATGGGCAGGTCCGCCCTGAGATGCAAGTGATACTATCGCTGGCTCTCTTCCAAGCCCAATTGAACACATTTTTATTCTCCCGGGGTTTTTTTGTGTGTTTTTTTTACAGGGGATTGATTTGCTATGAGTACTATATCTGTAGTACTGCTGAAGATGGATCTGCTGCCAAGGCATAGGTAGCTCAGCTGCAAATCTTTTTTTTTAAATCAAATAAATTTTATTAGTATTTTCCACACAACAACAACACGAAAAATATCGAAAAATACACAACACACAAAAACCAACATTCGAAAAACTAAAAACGCAGCAACAACTAAAAAACCCAAAACAAATCCATATCTTACAAGTTAATAATATAAACACTAACAAAACAAAAATGTTTTGTTTTGTAGCTCAGCTGCAAAACTATTGTTTTGCTGAATTATTATGATTGCTTTAAATACTGATTATGCTTATCTGTATTGGGGGGAGTTTCTGGGAACTGGCATGAAGTGAGGCTCATACCCATTAACAGCCACTGGACCCAGATGTGGGCAACAAGATCTGGCGGCCACTGGCCGGATCATTACCTTCCCCCCCCCCCCGTTTGGCCCAGCATGATGGGCAAAGGTACAGCCTACAAAGCTCTGGTCAATCAGCTGACTGTCACCTCTTGCAAAGCCCTGTGCCGCAGATCAGCTGCTCAATGGTGCCTGGAAGCGCCCCCATGGCCAAGCCAGGTCTTCACCTGCCCTGCACCTGACATCAGGTGGGAGCAGCTGGACCAAATAGGGAGGCCTGGTGGGTCTCATCAGATTCGCAGGCCAAAGAGTCCTCCCTGCTGCCCTAGGCTAACCCAAGACAGCCAAGTCTGGGGAGGGATGGGGGAGACTGTTTCCTTCCAAACGGTTTGCTCATGCAAACCAGGCAGAGCAAGACTTGCTTCTGTCTGCCACAGAGGGGACATATTCTGCTCTTGGAGGCAGAGGAGAACTCCACTTCCCCTGAGCTCCACTGAACACCTGTATTTATAAGAGGATATAAACAGGGCAGAAGTAAGGCATGCCCTCCTGAATAATCCCCAGGACTGGCTCAGGTCCCGGAAATCTTCATCTTTTCATTTTAGCTGTTAGGGGTTTGACTGATATCAAAGTTTCCATCGCTCAGGACTGTGGTGGGGTGGAGATGGGGGGGGGACTGGGAAGAATGGTGCATCAGTGGGGCTTCTTGGAAAGGAGCCGGGACTTGAGTTGCCTCTTCCGCAAGAATCATTTCCTACCTCCCGTAGCCCAAATGCTTCACCCTTCCCTTCCACAGCCACTGAATTCTTGACCGCTTCCTCCCACCCAGCACTGCGAGCGGCACATCCACGCCTTGCAGAATCGCATTCTGGAGCTGCAGCAACAGCTGGCCGTCGCTGTCTCGGCGGACAAGAAGAAAGACAGCATGATAGAGCAGCTGGATAAGGTGAGCCTTCGACACGACAGGTGGGTGGGTAGCCGAGATGCCCAGAGACAGGCTGGCCCAGGAGCAGCAGTGGCAGGTGGGTTGGAGTTGGAGCATCATTGCTGGAGCCATGGGAGCCCAGGGTATGGAGGCAGGAGGTCTCTGAATACAAGTGACTGCAGGTGAGGCGAGCGTTGCTGCTGCTGCTGCTGTGCTCAGGTCCTGCTTGTGGACCACGGTAAGAAGAGGATGGTGGACTAGATGGGCTTCATCTGGCAGAGCTCCTTTCAGCATATTTACATGTAGCTGCTGCTGGTCTTAGCAACTGCAGGGAGGGCAGTTCTTTACAATCTTCTGACCCCTGGGGTGCAGGAACCTTTGGCCCTCCCAGATGTTGCTGAACTACAACTCCCACCAGTCCCAGCAAAGCACAGCCCAATAGTTGGGGATGATGGGAGCTGTAGTTCAGCAGCGTCTGGAGGACCAAAGGTTCCTCATACCGACAGTAGCTTCTCCCTACCGCACCCCTGAATGCTCTTTTCAGTAAAGCCTGAAGACTGGGGCTGTTTCAAAGGCAGAACTTGCAGCACCCCACCCAGGTCAGCAACTTAGCCCATTCATTCATTCATTCATTCTATTTCTAGGCCACTTTCGACTCACACACGTATCACAAAGTAGCTTACAAACAATAACGTAGCATCACAATGGCAACATGGATCGTATAGAATAATTAACGAATCATCAGTAAAGCAATTGCAAATCACCAGCGAAATGAGGGCCTCCTATAAAATGCTGTTAACAAAACAGCTAAAAAATACGCAAAATGGCAGAGCCACAATGAAGGTCATAATTATAACATTCACAAAGCATTGCAGCTCTCATAATCCACAAAACAATATTGTTGTTGTTGTTGTTTAGTCGTGTCCGCCTCTTCGTGACCCCCTGGACCAGAGCACGCCAAGCCCTCCTGTCTTCCACTGCCTCCCACAGTTTGGTCAAACTCATGCTGGTACCTTCGAGAACACTGTCCCACCATCTCGTCCTTGTGCCCTCCATCTTTCCCAACATCAGGGTCTTTTCCAGGGAGTCTTCTCTTCTCATGAGGTGCCCAAAGTATTGGAGCCTCAGCTTCAGGATCTGTCCTTCCAGTGAGCACTCAGGGCTGATTTCCTTCAGAATGGAGAGGTCTGATCTTCTTGCAGTCCATGGGGCTCTGAAGAGTCTCCTCCGGCACCAGAATTCAAAAGCATCCATTCTTCGGCGATCAGCCTTCTTTATGGTCCAGCTTTAATATTAACCATTAATATTAACAATATTAATATTAGCAAACTCGCAACCGAAAACAAACTAAGCACTGTCGAATTCACACACACACTCTCTCTCTCTCCATACCGCAGAGGTGCCTGTTGCATCCCAGGCTTGAACAAGGATCTCGGGTGTTTCCCAGAGAGCCCCCCTGCCTTGCTTGCTCTCTCAGGATCATTGTATGGGTCCCAAAGGTACATTTGCTGGAGGCTCAGTGCTCTGGTCACCTCTGCATATAGAGGAAACAAGAACAACCCTCCTATTGAGCATTTACCTCTGGAATGGAGTTGAGCCCCCAGCTGCTTGTTGGTCAGTTCAGAACAAGCCCTATGCAAGCAAGCAAGCAGTTGTTGAGTCCAGGCCAGAAAGATGGCGTGCAAAGCCAGTGCGGGATGTGGCTTCCAGGGAACAGAGCGGAAAATTGACTACAGTTTCGACAATACACCAGTTCTCTCTCACTGCCCAGAGAGTGAGGGATCTCTTTACAGCTGGGGAACCCACTGGATCCCTGCGGGGTGTGGGGGTGGGGGGAGACAGCCAGTTGAGCCTCTCATTCTCCTTTCCACAGACCCTGGCCAAAGTGGTGGAGGGCTGGAACCGGCACGAGGCTGAGCGAACGGCGACGCTACGCAGGCTGCAGACGGAGAAGGAAGGGCTTGAGCAGGCACTGGGGAAGCAGAAGGAGGTGGGGTTTTGGGCCACGGATCTCAGCAGGGCAGCAAGAGGGTGGGGTTCCAGCTGCGCCCATCGGCAGGCAGGCACATGGGGCCACCAGGAAATTTGGAGAGAGGCACTCTGGTGGCGCTGTGTGTTAAACCACAGAGCCTAGGACTTGCCGATCAGAAGGTCAGCAGTTCGAATCCCCGTGACGGGGTGAACTCCCATTCCTCGGTCCCAGCTCCTGCCAACCTAGCAGTTCGAAAGCACGTCAAAGTGCAAGTAGATAAATAGGTACGGCTCTGGCGGGAAGGTAAACGGTGTTTCCGTGCGCTGCTCTGGTTCGCCAGAAGCGGCTTAGTCATGCTGGCCACATGACCCGGAAGCTGTACGCCGGCTCCCTCGGCCAGTAAAGCGAGATGAGCACCGCAACCCCAGAGTCGGCCACAACTGGACCTAATGGTCAGGGGTCCCTTTACCTTTGCATTTTGCAGCTGCGCTGGATCAACTATGAGGCAGAATGGGGCAGCCCCCTTCCTGTTGCTCTTGTGCACAACCCCCCCTTTTTTCTGTGTTGGTGGTCAGAGCTACGTATGCCACACAGGACCCTGTGCTTGTCGCCCGAGGCTCTTCTCTGTGTCCCTCACCCCGAGAGGTTTGGTGTGTGGCAACACGAGAACAGGCCTTTTTGGTGGTGGCTCCCATGTGTGGAATGCTCTCGCCCAAGAGGCTCACCTGGCGACATCATTATGTCTTTAGGCACCAGGCAAAAACACCCTCTTTTACTCAGTCCTTTGGCCGTTAAATAATCTATTGGGGGAGACTTATTATGATTACTTTATCGTGATGCTTTTTATTATGTCTTTATCATTGTGCTCCGTAAAATGTGTCCTTAATGTTGTACACCATCCTGGGGTCTTTTGATAAAAGGTCTATAAATCAAAATAATAGTACTACTAATAATAATAATAGGCTCAGGGGCTGCTGAATCTCTCCCATTGAGATTCGCTCTCGGTCAGGTTGACGTCTGTCTCTGGGATGGGCTAAGGGGGTGGCGGCACCAACTTGCCTTTTGCTTCAGGCAACGAAATGTCCCAGGCAGGCCTGGATGGAACCAGCAACCCATCACCCCGGGTCTAGGAAGGACGCAGCTGGGGGCCCTCTCTGTCTCCGAGAAATGGCTAACTCTTCTTTCCTATAGAAAATCTCGGAGGTGGAAGAGCGTCTCGCACAAGCCTTGTCTGCCCTCAGCCAGGAGCAGCAAGCGGCCAATCAGTTCTGCAAGGAGAAGGAGGCTCTGGTAAGAAGCAGCTCCCCTAAACCTTCCCAAGCCCTCGCTCCTGTGGGGTGCAGTCCTCTAATGCAGGGAGTAAGCCCCGTTGGGCTCAGTGGAGCTTAGGAGTAAGCATAGAATGGCCTCCCAGTGGCCCCTCACCTTTCCAGTGGCCCCTGCCCCTTTAACAGGAGCACAGAAGAGGAAAACAACCCACACCTGCTGAAAATCTTCTTCCACTGCTATTAAAGGTACAGGAGCCCTGTCTTCTTTTTGCCCCCCATCATCTGGCCATGGGAGCTGAAAAGAGCCCCATTTTGGGGGGACAAGAGGCTGCTGACTCTCAAACTCCAAGCGCCGTCCACAGGGAGCTGCCTGGCGCCTCCCATTAATGCCCTTCTCAGGGCATTGTTCTAGGCTCAGGAATTTGACCAACCAAGACCTTTCTTGCGTCAGAGCTGACAAGTGTACCCCGTCCCCCTTCCGTCCGCTCAGGAGGAGGAGAGGGCCAGGCTCTCTTGCGACTTGGAGGAGGAGCGCCGGCAGGTGCGCAGCCTGGAGGCGGAGTGGAACCTGGAGCGCCGGCAGCAGGAGACCCTGCGGGCCACACTGGAGGAGCAGCAGAAGGCTTGGGCCCAGCGCGAGAGGCAGCTGGAGCAGCAGCAACAGGTCCTGCAGGAGGAGAGCCGCTCCCAGCTGGACAAGGAGAAGGTGAGTGAGAGGCTCCTCCCAGGCCTTCCGAATCCCTTGCAGGAGCGCTTTCCCTCCCCATTTAAGAGCACAATCAAAAGCAGGGGTAGGCAAACGAAGGCCCGGGGGCCGGATCTGGCCCAATCGTGTTCTAAATCCAGCCCCCGGACGGCCCAGGAATCAGCGTGTTTTTACATGAGTAGAATGTGTCCTTTTATTTAAAATGCATCTCTGGGTTATTTGTGGGGCCTGCCTGGTGTTTCGACATGAGTAGAATGTGTGCTTTTATTTAAAATGCATCTCTGGGTTATTTGTGGGGCATAGGAATTCATTCATTATTATTTTTTCAAAATATAGTCCGGCCCCCCACAAGGTCTGAGGGACGGTGGACCGGCCCCCTGCTGAAAAAGTTTGCTGACCCCTAATCAAAAGCTTTGCCTAGAAGGCAGTTTCTTACACTAGAACCCATGGACACTCTCGGAAGTTATTACCCATAATTGCACTTAAATATATACACAGTTCTTGTCGCCAGTCATTGTAAATAGCGTGGCCGAAGGAAATGGGATGTAGAGAGGTCAGCCGGCGACTGCTCACAGGAAACAGTAATTGATAACACAGACATTCTGGCATCAGCGTTAGCATTAGCAAATGTTAAAGTAAAAGCATTGCGCCAGTTCTATTAACTGTGAGTGGAGTTGGAAACTCAATAGGTTAACTTGAGAACAAGCCTACAGTGGTACCTTGGTTTAAGAACAGCTTAGTTTACGAACAACTTGGATTAAGAACGCTGCAAACCCGGAAGTAGGTGTTTTGGTTTGTGAACTTTGCCTTGGAAGCAGAACATGTTCTGTTTCCTGTTGAGGGTGTTCCGTTTGTAAATTGAGTCCCCCGCTAGTATGGGAAAGCACGCCTTGGTTTAAGAACGCTTTGGTTTAAGAACAGACTCCCGGAACGGATTAAGTTTGTAAACCAAGGTACCACTGTAGTTCGAATTTAATTTTTTTAAGGAGAGCTGGTTGCAATCCTGAGCTTACTTGCTAGCAAGCAATTCTCACCAAATTCCACGGGTAATACTATTTTTTATCATTTAAACAATGCTCATCACTCTGCATAGAATGGCTCCTCCCCTCCTGAGTTTACAATATAAGCTCAGACCAGTGGTCTGACTTCGTACTAGGCAGCTTCCTATATTCCTATCCCCTTTTAAATCTCTCCTACCTTCTCTTGGCCCTCTTTCAGAAGGACTCAGCCCCACCCCGGCTGTCCTACTCCAGACTCCTGCCTTCATTTTTTTACTGAGGCTGTAGCAGGCAGGCAGGCAGGCTGAATATGGAGAAGAGCAGCTAAATTTCTGGGACAGCTGTAGAAAAATAAGTAGGGCTTTGTGTACTTTATGAGTAGGGTTTCTTACCTGGCTGCTCGGCTGCAGTATCCCAGCACAAGGAAGGGCCACAGTCCTTCTGTAAGGAAACCCCTTCGGGAGAGGCGTGGCCTTTTCTGCCTAGTGGGCAGGGCTGACTCTGGCTCCACCTTCAAGCCATAGCCTCTTACACGGAGCACAGAGGCAGGGGAGGCATTGCTTGCCATGGAATCCCAAGGCTGGGAAGAACTACCGCCCTATGGAAGAAATCCCCACCCTATGGAGGAAAAGCGTAGGCCGCGGCGGCAGCAGTCTTCCCAGTCTGTGAGTTGTGGGGTAGAGATGTCTTATTCTGATTTGGCTGTGTGCGTAGGTGGGCCAGCTGTTACCTGCAAGTCCACGTCTAATCTTGGTTAACAGGACTAGGAAGGAGCTCCAGGAAACAATATTCATGGCTCCAGATCTGGTTTAATCACACACAACAAAAGCCCCTGCTGCTTTTGCTCATTTTCTGTTTCAAGGAGCCCTTTAATTTTTTAAAAAATATTTTTTATTGATCAATTTCCACGTAACAAATTATCAAACCATATAATCACATACATTATTTCCCCCTCCCTCCCCCCCACCAAGGACTTCCCTCAGCTCCTCTCCCTGATTTCTCTTCACATATTTCCTCTGCATATTATAAAATTGTACATAGCCTTACATATCTGTCCATCATGTTGTCAACCAATAAATTTGTGTCTGTTTATTCAGAACCTGCCAAGGAGTCCAATTCATTTTGTTGTCTTTTCAAATAATTTGTAAAAAGTTCCCATTCCTCCTTAAAGTCACAGTTGTCCTTGTCTCGCAATTTGTAAGTCAAAGATATATTCCTCTATTTTTTCCTTCCCTTTCTTATACAATTCTGAAAAGTATTTTTCAAATGCTGCTCTTATTTCCTTCATCTTGTCTGTGATCTTTAATTTTTAAGGTTTCTAGTCCTCAGTGATTCAGAGAAAAGCTTTAAAAATATTCTGCTGCTCAGAAGCGGGATACCAGCTAACGTCCTTACCACTCCTGTATTGTGGCTGCTCCTATGTTGTGCCTTTTAATAGCTAAGGCAGGCCTTGCAATGTGTTTACTCCCCAAATGATTGTTTTGCCACCACTGAGAGCGTCAGGTGAACAGCACCTGCTAAATTAGGCCAATGGTTTTCTCTAACCCTGCGTCGTGTTTCTCTTGGTGGCCTATCAGATGCCACAAGCAGAGTGTTGTTATACTAGCCTGCTCCCGCTTGTGTTCTCTTGCAACTAGGCTTCGGAGGCAGCATGCTGTCTCTCTCTCTCTCTCTCTCTTTTTAAATATAAGTTTTATTAACAGGCCAATCAAATCACATTAATTCCAAATCACATTAGTTCCGAATTATACAGCCAGATTTTTAAAATTTTGTTGGGGGGTACCCATACTTCAAGCTCCGAAAGGGATCCAAACTTCACTCTTGCTGCTGCTTTAATTAAACAGCTCTATCCAGTTCTCTCTAGATAGTCTCTTTGTTGTTTTCCTCATCCTCTTGTTGTTATCATATATTCCTTTCTTTGTGATCTCTGATAATCTTCACAAGCGGGTCGAAAACAAACATATTCTGTGTGGGTTTTGCACTCTCCAAGAGTCATATCACATAAAGGACAGACGCCATTTCCACACCTCCGTAAAGAATGTGTGAGGGCGATCTGGCTGTGACATCTGTCACCCCATTGATCGCCAGGGTTTATTCCTCTTGCTGTCTCTTAACCTGGAGGGGTTCGTTGTCGTGATCTGTGATCTTCAGATGAAGGGCAGTATACAAATTAAGTAGATAAATAGCTAGCCAGCCGTCATGGCTCATAGCCCTTGAATAGTCAGGGAGGGACCATGGCTCAGTTGCAGAACATCTGCACTGGATGCAGAAGGTACAGGATTCGGTCCCTGGTGGCTTATCCCACAAGTATCTGGCTTGGCCACTGTGAGAACAGGATGGTGGACTGCGTGGGCCATTGGCCTGATCCAGCAGCCAGGCACTTCTTACATTCCTGCCTAGGTTGGGTTGTGAATGTCCCCTACCTGAAAGCTTGGAGAGTGGCTGCCAGTCAGTGTAGGCAGCACTGCGCCAGATGGATCAGTGATCTGAGGCAGCAGCTTAGGGGAGGAGTGGGAAGGGGAGAGACCAGTTTGGTCCCACTCAGGATTTCCCTGTTTTTGCCGGTGAGGCTTCTGTGTGCGCCTTATTCTACCACTTCACTGGCAGCAATTCATCGGGTAAAGCTTTTCCAAACACTGTGCCAGAGAAAGCAATTGTTGGATTTCTGCCTCTTGGGTCGTGCCTAAAGCCACAGGAGGTCTGCCAGGGGGAAAACAACAACAGAGGGTGCAAATTTAGATGATCTTAAGTAGAATAAGGGACGTGGGTGGCGCTGTGGGTTAAACCACTGAGCCTAGGGCTTGCCAATTGGAAGGTCGGCGGTTTGAATCCCCGCGACGGGGTGAGCTCCCGTTGCTCGGTCCCTGCTCCTGCCAACCTAGCAGTTTGAAAGCACGTCAAAGTGCAAGCAGATAAATAGGTACCACTCAAGCAGGAAGGTAAACCGTGTTTCCGTGCGCTGCTCTGGTTCGCCAGAAGTGGCTTAGTCATGGTGGCCACATGACACGGAAGCTGTATACCGGCTCCCTCAGCCAATAAAGCGAGATGAGCGCCGCAACCCCAGAGTCGTTCACGACTGGACCTACTGGTCAGGGGTCCCTTTACCTTTTATGTAGCAGAAGAAACCATTTTGCTAGGAATAAAATAAAAGCCTTCACTCTTTTCTGCCACTCTTTCTTCCTTGCTGCTGTAGTCAGCTTTGTATTTCTGGATTCAGATTGTTCCTACCTGTCATAGTCTAAACATGCTGTTTGTGATGAGCAGAAAGCCTCGGCAGATGATCTGGGAGGCTACTGGCCTCTGCTTTGTTTGAGTTAATTCCTAATTCCTAGTTCTGCACAATATATACGCAGGTGGCCAGTCCCAAGGGGGAACAGACTGAAAAGCGAAGCCGTCTTGCCTCTCTCTCCCTTCGAGACGAATATTGAAGTGATCCAGCCGCTGCACAGATTTTATGTTATTTTGCATGCAGCCATTGAGCAGGTTGCCCTCAGAGCCTTGGTTTTGGAGGGAGGGGCAGCAATGAGAAGGGATTTCCCCAGGGGGACGGATCCTTCCCCTCACATTTAGGCAGAACCCAGGTTGCTTCAGAGTTGCCCTTGAAAATCTGGGACGGTTCAGATGTGGCTTTCAATGGTATTTGTTGCTCAGGGAGAGGATGTCGGGGGGGGGGCAAGGGCGCCCAACACAGCAAGCTAGGGATGCACTTGGGAGTCAGGCTTTGGGGGGAGATGGTGGTGGGGTGTTTGAAGTCTCAGCAGTTTCTTTCACCAGATGTCAAAGAGAACAACAACTACCAAACTTTTAGAAGACATCTGAAGGCAGCCCTGTTTAGGGAAGCTTTTAATGTTTGATGGATTACTGTATTTTAATATTTTGTTGGAAGCTGCCCAGAGTGGCTGGGGAAGCCCAGCCAGATGAGCGGGGTATAAATAATAAATTATTATTATTATTATTATTATTATTATTATTATTATTACTACTACTACTACTATTATTATTAGCTAAAGGTAAAGGGGCCCCTGACCATTAGGTCCAGTCTTGGCCGACTCTGCGGTTGCGGCACTCATCTCACTTTACTGGCCGAGGGAGCCGGCGTACAGTTTCCAGGTCATGTGGCCAGCAGGACTAAGCCGCTTCTGGCGAACCAGAGCAGCGGACGGAAACGCCGTTTACCTTCCCGCCGGAGCGGTACCTATTTATCTACTTGCACGTTGACGTGCTTTCGAACTGCTAGGTTGGCAGGAGCAGGGACCGAGCAGCAGGAGCTCACCCGTCGCGGGGATTCGAACCACCGACCTTCTGATCGGCAAGCCCTAGGCTCTGTGGTTTAACCCACAGCGACACCTATTATTATTATTCAGTGCCTACCCTACTTCTCCTCCTCCTCAACCCTTGTCTAGGCAGTGGCCCAGCGCGAAGCTCAGAAAGCGTCGGACGCCCAGCGTGTCCTGGCTTCGGTGCAGTCGGAAGTTCAAGGGCTGGAGGCCGAGCTGGAGGCCATGCGCCGAGAGAGAGACAACCTGAAGATGGAGATGAGTTTGGTCAAGGTAAGGTGGGCAGCGGCCTTCCCAAGTGAGGGTGCTGCTTTTGGGGTGGGTGGGGGAAACGCAGCAAATACAGTGGTGCCTCGCAAGACGAAATTAATTCGTTCTGCGAGTTTCTTCGTCTTGCGGATTTTTTTGTCTTGCAAAGCACGGCTATTAACGGTACTTAGCGGCTTAGCGGCTACTGTATTTATGAGTCATGGAGAGAGTGGGTTTCTCTTCAACAGGAAACATAGGACGCACCAAGTTTTTTTGGGGGGAAATAAAGAAAAAAAATTATTCCCCCCCCCCCGGCGCTTGTGGGGCCGGCAGCGGGGAGAAGCGCTCTTCTCCCCGCAGCCCGCCTTCAGACCAGGTCCGGGGACAGCGGGAAGGCACGCTTCTAAAATACAGTACTGTAAAGTGAAAATGTGATCCTGCTGGAGATGAGAAACGAGATCAAGGGGGGAGCAGAGTCACACACACATGGGGAGAGGGAGAGAGAGAGAGCGCTTTGATGTAGGCAATACTGTAACTTGGAGAGCTTGCACAGCTACTGTATTAACGGCTTAGCAGCTTTAAGAAAAAGGAAACAAACTCGTCTTGCGAAGCAAGCCCATAGGGAAATTCGTCTTGCGGAACGACTCAAAAAACGGAAAACTCTTTCGTCTTGCGAGTTTTTCGTCTTGCGAGGCATTTGTCTTGCGAGGTACCACTGTATGTGAGTTGGGACACTTTGCATAAAATCAAGTCCTCCTCCAGGCATCTGGTGAAAACAGGATGCTAGACTCGTTGGGCCATGTTTGTAATTGAATTGTATGGAAGGAGGAGCTTTGATCACTTCACGTTCTCCCTGCTGTTGCAGCTCTGTGATTGCCAGTGGTGGAGCTGTGGTGATGGACCTCGCACACCACTCGCCCAGTTATTGAGTTGCCATGGCAAAAACATGACTACTAAAGATTACTACCACAGTGGTACCTCGGGTTACATACGCTTCAGGTTACAGACTCTGCTAACCCAGATATCGTGCTTCAGATTAAGAACTTTGCTTCAGGATGAGAACAGAAATCATGCTTCGGCGGCACGACAGCAGCAGGAGGCCCCATTAGCTAAAGTGGTGCTTCAGGTTAAGAACAGTTTCAGGTTAAGTACGGACCTCCAGAACGGATTAAGTACTTAACCTGAGGTACCACTGTACAGTATATGGAACAACCAGGGCCGGATTTAGATTTGATGAGACCCTAAGCTACTGAAGGTAATGGGGCCCTTTATATGTCCAGCTGTCCTTTTGTCCACAACAAATTGTCACTGTTTTTTTGGTTGAATATATGCAGTTTCAGGTTAAGTAAGGACCTCCGGAATGAATTAAGTACTTAACCCTGAGGTACCACTGTACGACTACTACTAATGTTAAAGATACAGCAGTCCCGTTGTGCTGAGGTTGGTGCCTGTACCTCTTTGATTCAAGGGCTTTCACCTTCAGCTGAAGCCTTTGTACCTGGCCTTTGCCAGCTCCTTGAGGACTAGGAGCATGTCAAGTCTTAAATGCAACTCTAGAAGCTTGAAGCGACTTTCCCTTCCATCCCCACCCCGTCCCCTTTTGCCCGTAGGCACGTTACGAGGCACAGAAGGTGAAGCTGGAGTCGGAGCTGAAGGTGGCCTTAGAGCAGCGGGTGACGGAGCGCATGGCTGAAGTTCACGAGGAGAGCTTGCGCCAGATGAGCAGCATGAGGGAGCAGCACAGGTGGGGCGGGGCTCTAGGCCCTTCTGGGCCAAGCGCACCTCCAGCCAGAGGCAGCCCCTGTCCTTAGATGCCAGCGCAGATAGCCAGCCCTCCTTCCTGGCTCTGGAGACGTGATAGAGGTTTAGAAAATTATGCATGGCATAAAGCAAAGCCCCTCCCCTCCCATAATATTCAAAATGGAGATTTGGGATGAATAGGGCGCACCTAGTTTTTTTTGGGGGGGGGAAATAAAGGGGGGGGGGAAATCCCCCCCAGCCCCCAGAACAGGCTGCTCTCTGCAAGCCGTGGGAGCCCGGCGGGAACTCCCACGGGCTCCCCAGGCTTGCGGATAGCTTCCTGAAGCCTGGAGAGTGAGAGGGGTTGGTGTGCACCGACCCTTCTCGCTCTCAGGCTTCAGCGAAAGCCTGCATTCGCCCCATAGGACGCACACACATTTCCCCTTCATTTTTGGAGGGGAAAGGTGCGTCCTATAGGGCGAAAAGTACGGTACCTTTTCATGCAGTGCATAGCTGGAACTGTGGAACTCGCTCCCATAAAAGGCAGTGATGGCCATTGACTTGTATGGTTTTAAAAGAGGATTAAACAGCTTAAAGGAGGAGAAGGAGAGGGCTGTCGATGGCTACTAGCCATGATAGGTACGCTTGCAGGTTTCCCACAGGCATCTGCTACTTGTGAGAACAGGATGTGGAGCAGATGGGCCCTGATCTAATAATAATAATAATATTTTTTTATTTATATCCCGCCCTTCTCGGTTCAGAAAACCGGGCTCAGGGTGGCTGACAACAAATTTAAAACACTTAATTGATGCAACAAAAAACAGCATAAAATACAGTATAAAACATGAATAGCAATAAATTCAGAATTAAAAAAATCAATTAAGGGGGAAATCCATCCAATAAACATTAGATGATCACCAGGGCTAGCTGGCTAAATTAGTCCTATTTGGGCCAGCGAGGAGGCCAGGGGAGAATTAGTTGTGGGATCCCAGAGTGGGTAATCTTCATAAAAAGGGGAAGGGGAGGGAAGGAAGGGGAATAAAAGATCAGGCTGGATTCAAATTAAAGGCCAGGTGGAATAGCTCTGTCTTACAGGCCCTGTGGGAGGAAGTTAAATCCTGCAGGGCCCTGGTCTCATGGGACAGAGCATCCACCAGGTTGGAGCCATCACTGAGAAGGCCCTGGCCCTGGTGGAGGATAATCTGACTTCCTTAGGGCCTGGGCTCTTCTTGTGTTCTCTTGTTAGATCAAGCCAGCCACTGGCTTTATCTTGAGACAGGTGGGGAGGGGGGAAGAGCTTCCCCTTGCTTTCATAATGAAGCCTTTTCCTAAGGTTCCCCGCCCTCAGTTAATGACTGTGCTAGGGAAACGGAGTGCAGGATAAGTGGATTCAAGATGGCTCCTTCTTCAGCCCATCCCTGCCTTTTTCACTCAATCCGCTGCTGCTTGGGGAGCTGTCGGCGTCTTGGCTTTAAACCAGAAGTTCTTGTTTTTGGAGTCTGACCCCTTTCCTTCCCTTGGCAGGAAGCAGCTGCTGGAGCTGAGCGGCCACCACGAGAAAGAGCTGGCCAGCCAGCTAGCCCAGTTCAAAGCCGACCTGGCGGAGAGGGAGGAGAGGCAGAGGCACCTGGCGGAGGACTACGAATCCAGGTACCTGGAAGCGGGGAGAGGGGGAGGTCTTTCTGGGGGTGCTGGGGAAGCTGTGTGTGGAGCCAGAGAGAGGGGGAAGGAGGGCTGGGCAGTGTCTGGTTTTCAACATTGCGATATATCACCAGCTAAACATTGCAGTATATCAATATATCACAATGTCTCAAATAAGGATGGAACTATGTAGAGGCAAACAGGGTAATGCCCTGGCAACTGGACATTTAGGGGTCTGATACATTTTTTACGGTTAAACCACAGAGCCTAGGACTTGCCAGTCAGAAGGTTGGCGGGTCGAATCCCCGCGACGGGGTGAGCTCCCGTTGCTCAGTCCCTGCTCCTGCCAACCTAGCAGTTCGAAAGCACGTCAAAATGCAAGTAGATAAATAGGTACTGCTCCAGCGGGAAGGTAAACGGCGTTTCCGTGTGCTGCTCTGGTTCGCCAGAAGCGGCTTAGTCATGCTGGCCACATGACCTGGAAGCTGTACGCCGGCTCCCTCGGCTAGTAAAGCGAGATGAGCGCTGCAACCCCAGAGTCGGCCACGACTGGACCTAATGGTCAGGGGTCCCTTTACCTTTACCTTAACTGTTATTTTATAGTTCAGTGCAACGGGGCGACAGGAATCAGGAGAGGAGCACATGCACACACATCGTGATTTGCGATATATCGCCATGTTGAATATTATGAAACTGTTTCCATGATGTGGAAGGCTGTCCTAGAACCATGGTGTCTTTCCCACCCACCCCATCACCCCACCCAGGATCTCCAAGCAGCAAGAGGAGATTCGGGAACTGCAGGCCAAGTCTCGGCGGCTGGAGATGCAGCGAGCGGAGATGATGAGCCAGTTCCAGGCTATGATGAAGGCGCACTGGAACGAGGCCCTGCGCCTCTTCACCAGTGGCAGCCCGGCCTCCCCACAGCCCGACACCAAAGCCCAGCAGCAGCAGGTGAGAGCCTCCTTGGCACCGTAAGCAGAGCTGTCCTCACTCCTGGCTCTCCCGGCTTTGACCCTAACCAGAAATGTAAATGCTTCAGGAGAAGAGTGGTGAGGGCAGCCTTTGCCAACACAACACTGCCCACGTGGAAAAACAGAAAATAAAATGTTTTTTAAAAACCCACTGCCCAGTTGTTTTGGGCTGTCACTCCCATCTCAACTGAAAAACTTTGAAGTAGGACTTGCCTCTGCACAAGCCATGCCTGGTTATTCTTCAGCAAGGCTTGTCCTTCGGCATCAGCCTTTTTGAAGCTGGCGCCTTCCTAGCATTCCAGACTGCAACTCCTAGCTGGCAACTACCGCCACTTGCTTCCCTTGCTCCTGGACATGGGGCGTCTCTCCTCGGAGTTCAGCCACGGCTGGGAGCTGTAGAGGTTGCCAGCTTGGGGGGTTGGCGGTGGCAACAACTACTATTGTTGTTGTTTACTTGTTTAGTTGTGTCCGACTCTTTGTGATCCCCTGGACCAGAGCACACCAGGCACTCCTGTCTTCCACTGCCTCCTGCAGTTTAGTCAAACTCATGCTGGTAGCTTCGAGAACGCTGTCCAACCATCTCGTCCTCTGTCGTCCCCTTCTCCTTGCGCCCTCCATCTTTCCCAAAATCAGGGTCTCTTCCAGGGGGTCTTCTCTTCTCATGAGGTGGCCAAAGTATTGGAGCCTCAGCTTCACGATTTAGCAACTGCTAAAACTGACTCCTGCCCCCACATCCCTTTGCCATACGTGAACACTGTGTCTTACCTGAACTATATTGCTTCGCTCTTCTGAAGCATCTGGAGGGTGGTGAAGGGGATTCCTGGTTTGACTCTTGGGCTTGGAACTCCCTGAGTGACCTTAGGCCAGTCTCCCCCACCCTCCGAAGCCTCACCTGCAGTAGCAGCTTCACAACACTATCCTGGTTAGTTTATTTATTCGTATCGTAAAACCTTTATTGGCATCACATACAGCATCCAAAACAAATCAAGGCAGAATTACCACTTCCCCAGTGGCACAAAACATTTGCTAAAAGAAAGGAGGCAGAGCAGTCTATTGTCACATCTCTTGGTCTCCAGGGAGATCAGACGTCTGCAGTGTATTTCAACGACAAAAAACCAAATAGAGATATTTAGCCACTAACTTGGTGAGCTCCTGATCATTCCCCAGTAATAGAAAATGTATGACCTCTGACTCTGGTTTCCATTTGGGGATGCAGAGTTGATCCAGAAATTGCTGACGGAGATCAGCATACAGTTTACAATTAAGAACCATATGTGTGAGGGTTTCCACAAGGTGGTCTTCACATGGGCAAGTTCTTTCTCCTTCCACCCTGCCTGAGAACCTTCCCCAAAGGAGGTTTGATGGATTTGAATTAAACCTGGCCAGCGAAAATGCTCTTCTTTCTTGAGGGTTAAGCAGAAATTCAAGGTAACTATGGTTAGTTTCATGTGCCCGAGAAAGTTGAAAATAAAGAGGGGAGCACGTTTTCTCTGCTGCTGCTGTTAGTTCTTGGCGTTCAATATCCCACAACCTAGTTAGTTTATTTATTGCATTTTAATGCCACTTTTTCCTCCGGGGAGCTCAAGGTCGTGTGCAGGGCTCCCCCCTCCCCCATTTTATCTTCGCAATAACCCTGTGAGGTAGGTTAGGCTGAGGTGCAGCGACTGATCCAGGCATCCATTGTGCTTCATGGCTTAAGTGGGGATTCGAACACTGATGAATTGCAGCAAGATCAACGTTGCAAAATTTCCAGAGCTCCCTTGCCTTTGAGCAGATCCTTTGTACAATTCACCAGGCTCTAAGAACCCTGTAGATTTGTTGTTCAATTCTTCATTCAATTCATGTTACTGCTCAATTTCCATTGCGTGAAGAACGACTACTGTATTTTTTGCTCTATAAGACTCACTTTTCCCCTCCTAAAAAGTAAGGGGAAATGTGTGTGCGTCTTATGGAGCGAATGCAGGCTGCGCAGCTATCCTAAAAGCCAGAACAGCAAGAGGGATTGCTGCTTTCACTGCGCAGCGATCCCTCTTGCTGTTCTGGCTTCTGAAATTCAGAATATTTTTTTTCTTTGTTTTCCTCCTCCAAAAACTAGGTGCGTCTTGTGGTTTGGTGCGTCTTATAGAGTGAAAGATACGGTATTTTCCTTTTAGCTGCAGGGTGCTTTATTGAGGGGGAGGGGACTGACCAGTGCTGCCTTCGGAGCTTGCTGTCTTTTAACCCCTTTTCCTTCTCCCATAGGACGCCTCCTCCAACCTGGAGCTTCCGCAGCCCTCCGAATCGCTGACAAAGACCCAGAAGGCGGAATCTCTTGGGAGCAGCCAAGGGGCAGGGGACTGCGAGGGGCCGGCGTGGGTGCAGGCGGTCCCCCTCCAGCCTGCCGCCCAGCGCAGCTCTTCGCGGGGCCCGCCAGATGCCCCCGAGAAGTCCCTGCAGGATGCTTACCGCCATCTGCTCCCCTTGCTCCCAGACATGGGGCGCCTCTCCTCAGAGTTCAGCCACGTTTTCAACTACAGCCTCCTCAGCCAGCCGGGCTTCCAGCAGCTGGAACCGCAGGTGGACAGCTCTGTAGCAGGTGCGCGTTGGGTCAAGTCCAGTAATTTCAATGGATCTGCTCGCGAGTAAAATGTAGCATCATTTAATACCACCCACTGTGAGGACTTTTGTTCATGTCATTGTGGAACAGCTGCAGGTTTTTTGAAAATATATACAGGCCGAAGTGTCAGGCCCGTCGATTTCTCTTCTTTGTTGTTTGACTTGCATTCATGCTGTGGATATATTTTATCCGCATTGCTGCCCTTCATAAAGGCATAAAGGTAAAGGTAAAGGGACCCCTGACCATTAGGTCCAGTCGTGGCCGACTCTGGGGTTGCGGCGCTCATCTGGCTTTATTGGCCAAGGGAGACGGCGTACAGCTTCCGGGTCATGTGGCCAGCATGACTTAAGCTGTTTCTGGCGAACCAGAGCAGCGCACAGAAACGCTGTTTACCTTCCCGCCAGAGCGGTTCCTATTTATCCACTTGCACTTTGATGTGCTTTCGAACTGCTAGGTTGGCAGGAGCAGGGACCGAGCAACTGGAGCTCACCCAGTCGCGGGGATTCGAACTGCCGACCTTCTGATCAGCAAGTCCTAGGCTCTGTGGTTTAACCCACAGCGACATAGAAATTGTAGGGTCATCTAGTCCCTACAGTGCAGGGATCACAGCTGAAGAATCCCTGACATGCATGTGTGAATTTTACCTGGAGATAGGTGGTTTTAAAAAAAGAAAGTTAAAATGCAAGGGGACTGAAAGCGTCAAGTGATTTGCCCACAGTGGGCTTTTGCAGCTGAGCAGATATTTAAATCTGGGCCTCCCATATTTCTCTGTTTCTGTCTCTCTCTCTCGCCTGCTTCAGGTCTGCCTTTCCACCCTGATAACCTGGCGGAGCACCCGTTCACGGATGACACAGATGAGACCATGACTGAGGCAGCAGGCCACGAGGGAGAGACCCTCCAGCAGAGCAGTTTGGAGGGTGGAGCTCAAGTGCCTCAGCCTGACTTGAATTACTACTTGCGTTTGGTGTGTGTCGCCGTGATCCTAATCTCTGCTCTTTCTCTTTTCAGTCTGTAGGGGTGGGAGGGAACTGTGATGATGGGAGTCCTTCCTCGCAGGCTGGGCTGATTTCAAATCAAGCCTTCTCATCTTGAAATGCATCATCTTGCTGTAGTGGCCCTCATCCTTCTTCTGATAGGAAATGCTCTGTGAGGACAGGAGGGGACATAAAAATGGGGGGTCTAGGAGAGTGTGTGTGTGTGTGTGTGTGTGTGTGTGTGTGTGTGTGTGAAAGAGAGAGAGATGCTCTATTTTCATCTGAGGAATGTTGGAGGGTATGTAATGTGTGGCTTGCATCCTTTTATAATACAGTCGTACCTTGGAAGTCGAATGGAATCCATTCCGGAAGTCCGTTTGACTTCCAAAACATTCTGAAACCAAACTGTGGAGCTTCCTGCAGCCAATTGGAAGTCGCATCAGACGTTCGGCTTCCACAAATAGTTCACAAACCGGAACACTCACTTCCAGCTTTGTGACGTTCTGGAGCCAAAACGTTCGAGAACTAAGCTGTTCAAAAACCAAGGTACGACTGTACTTCGCTTCAGAATCCTGATAGTGGCTCTTTTTTGCACAGAAAAGCACCCTTTGACTCATGGTAAGATGGGACATAATTCAGTTTTAAGTGACTCTCAGTTTTAAGTGCATCATGGTGGTGTTAAATAAAGATTTTGTTTTTAATCAGGTTGCTTAAAGACACTTATTCTAGGTTTCCTTTATGTTATTTAAATCTTCAGTCCTTATCCACAGTGAATTCTTGGCTGTTAATTATTTCTGTAGCATAAACGTCTTAGGAGAGTAACTGCGGAACCTTGACAGCTTCCTTGTTGCTTCCTTTGGCCAAGGAGGAGATGGGTGTGTAGGAAGGAGGGAAGGATGCACACCTAACTTCTGTCTCCTCTCCAGATTTTGGACCGCTCTGCATATGAAACTGCTGCGCAGAAGCAGGAAGGGGTCTCCACGGACAGCCCACCACCTGCCGCAAACCAGACGCAGTTCGGTAAGAGCAGGCGCCTGGCCCCTTCTCCTTCTGCACAAGGGAGCTCTGTGGTCCTCTTGTGGCTCCTGGCTGTCCCTCGCTCGCTCCCCAACCCCTTGCTGCGCCCACCTGTTGTTAGGATACTGCTGGGGGGCATCAGGCAGGCCCCCAGCTGGCTCCAGCCACCGGCCGGCAGCCGGTCTCCCATGGAACAGCATCAATCAGCGACACGAGCCTCAGATACATTTAGAGACCCGTGCATGCTCTATCAGCAGAGTGTGTAAATCTTCTCACAGCAGAAGAGGCGGACAGAGAAATGTGCAAGCGTAATGTACAGCATTTTATTCAGCATAGTTCAGGAACAAAGGAAAACATGTCTGCTTCCCTTCGTCTCCAGCAAAACAGCAGGAAGCAAAAGCTGTATACAAAACAGAAGTTCCCGGCAAGTGCTGGAAGTAAACAGGCATGTGACACACAAGAGTCCTGCCTGTTCCCTTTTAAGGTGGAACAGAACTATATCCTAACACCTGTGGGTGGTGCATCTCCCTACGGGTGGTGGTTGCTGGCATGTTCAAGGCAGTGGCTGGAAGGGCGTTCAGGGTTTGCAGAGCACTGGACTGCTGCTAGCGTTCTTTCTGGACCCTTACTCTGAGATCAATACCCTGGAGAGCTTCTGCCAGTCAGCAGAGACAGTTCTGATCTAGAGAGACCAATTATTCAGACTCAGAACAGCTTTCCACCTTCCTGCATTCTGTGGGTCTCTCCCTCTTGCAGCCGGTTGCTGCCGTGGGGGGAAGATAGCACTCAGGGGGCTCATTTCACCAGCTTTGCCAGAGGCACCTCCTGCCCCTGAGCTGTGCCAACCAGTCACTGTTGCAACAAGTGTTTAGAAACCAGTGGCTGTGTTTCCATTTTGATTTTCCTCTTCCCTCCCTGCTGCCTTTCCCTTGCGTGTTGTGGGCTTTTGCTTTGCTTTTTTAGACTGTAAGCCTGCGGGTGGGAACTGCCTCTTTGGCCGAAGACCTGGGTGCAAGTAAATAAAGAACCAGCGCTCAAAATCTTCCCGGTTTCCTTTCCAGGCACGTCAATGTCCTACCACGAACGGTCCACAGCCCTGTGGGATCCGGCCCAGCCGTCCGCCAGCACCATTCACATCCAGCAGCCCAGCAGTACTGCCGTCCACAAAACCAAAGTACCTTTGCTCAAAGGTAGGTAGGCCAGGCCAGGCTGCTTGAACCCGGAAGCAGCCCTGCCCCAGTGTGGTGTAGTGGTTAAGAGCAGTGGACTCGTAATCTGGTGAACCAGGTTCGATTCCCCGCTCCTCCATGTGCAGCTGCTGGGTGACCTTGGGCCAGTCACACTTCTCTGAAGTCTCTCAGCCTCACTCACCTCACAGAGTGTTTGTTGTGGGGGAGGAAGGGAAAAGGAGATTGTGAGCCGCTTTGAGACTCCTTAGGGTAGTGATAAAGCGGGATATCAAATCCAAACTCTTCTTCTTTACACCCAAGGCAAAACCCTGGTGTCTGGCCATCCTAAGAGTGGCAGTGGATATCCCTCTAGTATGACGCGGCAGCTAAAAAAGCCAATGCAATTCTGGGCTGCATCAATA
>JAXCMG010000042.1:4371371-4396500 GCA_034642415.1 Podarcis siculus
ACCCAAAGCAGCCCATGGAGGCAAACACATCATCAGAAAAACAAAATCATTAAAAACATTCTGACAACAATCAAATGCTCTCGGCCACTGATTTCAGCATTGCCATATTTCAGGCGTCAAATGCCTGAGGAAATGGGTGTTTTTAGATTTCTCCTGAAAGTCAATAATGAGGGAGATGGGCACACCTCACCAGGGAGGGCATTCTGCAAGCAGGGAACCCCCACCAAGAAGGCTCTGTCGTGTGCCAATGCAGTCAGGGCAACCCCCAGTGGTGGCACCCCAAACAAGGCATCATCTCCTGATCACAGGGTCCAGGGTGGTTAAGATCCTGGCATGTGCCAGAGAATTGCATTAGAAAACAATCATGGCTAGATTTGGATTTGACCTCTCTTTGGCCCTTTCAGATAACTTCTATTTAAAAAGTACTTTCTAAACATGTTTTTAATACTGTGTTTTAAATATAACCTACCCTGGGACCTTAGGGGAAGGGCGGGTTAACAACAACAACAACACAACAACAACAAAATAATTGGGAAAGCCAAGTAGCACTTTACCATCTGATAAATATCTGTACACTACATATGATAGACATCACCCCCCCCCCAATTGCATATGTATGTAGCTAGTTGTTCATTCTTGTTAGAAATTGGGGGGGGGAGTGTTGTGTAGTGCTGTAGGGCACCCCTCCATTCTGCCTTTTGAAGATTAGGTAAAAGGGCATGATCTCTTAGACTCTTCTGGATAGTGTGCTTAGGAGATGTAGAACTTCTTGTTCTTGTTGTAATGATATCATAGATACCATGCCATAGCTACCCAAAACATTGGTGCAACAAACAGGTATTATCACAATAGCTGCTGTCTGTGTGTGTGTTTGAGAGAGAGCTATTTCTCATCTACAAAGGGTCTTGGAGAAAGTAGGAAAGTTGATTTCTCATCTTGTGATATAGCTTTTGACTTTAAACACTATGTTACCGATGCATTTTGAATATTAAGGCCCATAGCAAAAAGATTATGTGAAAACAGTCCCATCTCCAGTGGTGGCTCAGAAGATCTCCCTGTAGGGCAAAGACACTTCACAATGTCTTGGGACAATTTATGGCCAAGCTGCCTACTGTATGTCCACCCTACTTAATTTCCTCCACATGTGTTGTGTACCTGAGCGCACAACCTCTTGGAGAAGTTACAAGGCAGCCGGTGGTGGAAAGAGCTGCCGGCCATTTTCCTTTCTCCTACCACCTGTTTGGTGCAACTTCACGCAAGGTTTTCTCCAGAGCTTTGGTCCTTTCCCCATGGAGAAGGCATGTGGGGCTTGCATGCATGGAGTGATTCTCATTCAGTTGCCCAAGTCTGCTTCCCGCTAGCCCAGCAGACTTCAGCATTTTCAGTCCTCGGACCCACACTTGCCTTTGGGGACCTATTTCTTCACTTTTCACTATATATTTGTATGGTGGTAGTACTGCTGTTGCCACCCACCTCAGATTAGACCACCACCCACCAGTTGAAGACTAGTGTACTTGCCTCCTTAGCTCTCCTTTGCTGTATAATAATAATATAATAATAATTTATTATTTATACCCCGCCTATCTGGCTGGGTTTCCCCAGCCACTCTGGGCGGCTTCCAACAAAATATTAAAATACCATAATGCATCAAACATTAAAAGCTTCCCTGAATTTTTAATCTGTTGTCTCTTGCCATTCCTTGGTAAACATAAAGCTTTTAGGAACTGCCCCATATCTACCCCCCACATCACAGTATTATCCTTTCCCTCCCGAAGACACCATTTTTGGAGAGTGAAATTTAGCCCTGGGGTCCACTGATGGAGGTCCCAAATAGGAAATGCTAAACAGAGAAGTCTTTAGTGAAGTGATAGAGAACATGCGTGGCCTTGGAGGGCCAAGGAACGATTGCATCATGCGCTCAGGGGGCAGTAAAATACTTATAGTCATCCATCAGGACACATGTGATGGCTTTTAGTAGCGTTGTCAAGTGTCTGGGATTTAACTGGCGGAAATCAGCAAAATGTCTGTTTGTTTTTCCTAGAAAAAAGCTCAACAACTTTTTTGGGGCAACTCTACTTTTAGCCAAGCAAAAGCTTTTGGCAAACTTGAGCTTACATATGGATTGCAGATATATAGCAAACCAGAGGCCAACTGCTTTACTTCATAAATTTAGGGATAGAATTTTCCATTCTTGTTCCTCACAATATTCTTAGTCCATTTCTTTGTGGTTTAAGGTGTTTCCTGTTGTCTGTTTCCAGGCGCAAGACCTTAAGCAATGTATATATCTTAAGTACAGTGGTACCTCGGGTTAAGTACTTAATTCGTTCTGGAGGTCCGTACTTAACCTGAAACTGTTCTTAACCTGAAGCACCACTTTAGCTAATGGGGCCTCCTGCTGCCACCACACGATTTCTGTTCTCATCCTGAAGCAAAGTTCTTAACCTGAAGCACTATTTCTAGGTTAGCGGAGTCTGTAACCTGAAGCGTATGTAACCTGAAGCGTATGTAACCCGAGGTACCACTGTATACCAAAAGCAGACCCTTAGTTACCAACTTCATTTCTGCCAACCAGTTACAATACACCCCATTGCTTAAGCAAGTCGACTGCGATTCAAGGCCTGAAAAATAGATCCTAATAAAGCCACAGACTGCAATTGAATAATCTAGTAATGAAATTTCTCCCTTCATTTGTTCATCCACCCGACGCCTCTCAGTCAAATGTGTGATCTGTCTCCCGGGGCAAGTGTTATGGTCTGAGTTGACACCGGGTGATATATCTGTGGTGATTTCAGGTGCGGTGGCTGAGTCATACAGGCAAACCATCATTTGGCACTGCTTTCCAAGAGATGCATGTGTGGACTGGCTTGTGCATGAAACATGCCTTTCCCCCATAGGTCATGTCAGAGCCGCCACCTTTAACCTGCCAAGTTAAGGGACTTCCAGTAATTTGCCGCATCAGTAGAGCATAACCGGCGGACCCCCGAGGGGTTTATTGTAAGCACAGGATAATAATGTCTAATCTGATCTGTTCTCATTTTCCTATGCGCTACAGATGGAATTAGAAAACGTAGCCCTAATAATCTACATATACACTAACTTCAATTTTCTTTTTTTTTTAATATATTTTTTTATTAGTTTTTTTAACATGTCATTTTCAACAGTAATTAAACATACTTTTACATCTTATTCAAATTTTTGACTTCCATCAATCCTGTCTGAAAATTTTTATTTCCTATTACATTTCAAACTCATAACCAATATCTATCTTTTTCTACTTTGTAACACTTCGTATATTTCTCCTTACAAAACGTCTTGTAGTCCTACTAGCGTAATTTGTTGATTACAGTTGCTCTTCAAATAATTCATATACTTCTTCCAATCTTCTGTAAATCTCTGGTCCCGCAGCTTTCGAATCCTTCCTGTCATTTTGTCCAATTCTGCAAAGTCCATTAATTTCGTCTGCCATTCTTTTTTTGTCGGAATTTCTTCTTGTTTCCATTTCTGGGCTAACAATACTCTTGCCGCAGTTGATGCATATAAAAACAATTTAACACCTTGCCTATTAATGTCCTGACCTATATATAATACCACGTAAAAATGCTTCTGGTTTTTTAAAAAATGTATGTTTCAACATTGAAAGATGTTGAAACTAATGTCAATTTTCAAGCTGATGTGGCACTATGCAGTTTGGATCCAGGTTTTTTTATTTTGGTTTTTTTCTAGGGCTGCCAGCTGATCAAAAGATACTTCAATTGGCTCAATTAATTAATTTGCATTTGAGGAAACAACCGTTTTGAAACAAGACCCCTGCTTCCTTTGTTTTTTAAGGTGTTGCATCTTCGAGGACCTATTTCCTCATGTGTGAGAGAGAAGGCGGAAGGCCTCCATCCTCCTCTAAGATGGCAGCTGCAGCTTTTACAAGTGCTTATGTTAAAAATAACAACACCCTGCTATATATTTTTAAACTTGCTGGCCAGTTAACTGGGGCACTCGGGCTTATCAGAGGGAGCCTTTGCTCCCTGACCAACGGCTGCTGGCAGCAAAGCCATCATGGCATAGCTGTCAATTTACAGATTTGAAAATAAGGGACCAGCAACCTTGAAAATAAGGGACCAGCAGCCAAAATAAGGGACCTGCAGCCTCACCTGTTCCAGGCACTCCAGTCTTCCTGTCCTCCTGCAGCCTGGTCAAACTCATGCTGGTCAGTGGCGTAGCGTGGGTTGTCAGCACCCGGGGCAAGGCAAGTAATTTGCGCCCCTAACCCGTGGATTTGCGCCCCTTAACCAATGGATTTGCCCTAACCCCAGATGTTGCGCCCGGTGCGGCCGGCCCCCCCTGCACCCCCCACGCTACGCCACTGATGCTGGTAGCTTCGAGAACACTGTCCAACCAACTTTGTAACCAGAGGTTCAACTGAATAGAATCTGAATCACATGCACCACAAGGCCTATGCAGCCTCAACTTAAGATGGCTCCCCGGCCTGGCTTTGCACTGCAAAGTTTGCAGCAGCACGTGCAACAAAATGGCGCCCAGCATTCAAAAACCTCCTCAGCTTGCATTAACTAGCCACACACAAGGCATGCAAGCTCCACTCCCCAGTCGTTCTTAGACTTCTTATTGGGTGAACAACACAGCCAAGCAACACAGTTGGAGCCTCCCTCCTCCCTGGCCGGCAGGCAGGGAGGGAGGGAGAGGAGCTGCTTTCTTTGAAATTTAAGGGACATCATTTAAGGGACATTTAAGGGACATCCATCAATAAGGGACAGCAGCGGGACATGGCGCTAGAATAAGGGACTGTCCCTTCAAGTAAGGGACACTTGACAGCTATGCATCATGGCCCGTGAGGGTGACAGGACTGCCCCCAGGAGGCAGGACCCCCTCTGTGGTGCAGTGCCCCTACTTCTCCTGCTGTGCTTACCGGGTTTGTGCAGCGGCTTCTGGCAAGATCTCTTAGGAATCTTAAGAGATCTTGCCAGGAGAAGCTGCTGCCATGACCCTTGGAGCGGGAGCAGGGGTGCCGCCCCATGTGATGCTGCCGCCTGAGGCAGCCGTTTCAGGCTGCCTCATGAGCAGGCCGGCCCTGACTAGAACTTGTCTAATCACTCAAAATCTCCCGTGCCCCAATTGGTTTAAATATGACTAATTTATCCATCACGGTTTGTGTTTCGAAACTGTGCTTGACGTTGTCCCTGTTCCCCTGGCCACCATTTTCCTGTCAACACAAATGCAATTCTCCCTTGTAAAAGAGAGGAAGGATCCTCTTCTCCAAAGACAATGGGCCTGGCTTGTAAGAGGCGATTTAAATAGTTTCAGGTTTCTACTATAAGAAGACTTATTTCTCCTAATCTTTTCAGGACACCGCTTTGTACAGAACAGCAGGTGTAATGTGCCAGGAGAATGAGAGGGGGACTTTTATGAAACAGGAGAGAGTGTGGCATGACAGTTTTTTTGGTTTTTTTTACACTATCCCTGCTTCAAAGCTGTGTAAAAATTGGTTTTCTCTTTGCCGTCGAAGGTCCAGCAAAGCCCTTGTTAGCAGCTTTAGTCAGGCATCTTGTGGGCGACGTTCCTTTGAGAGCGCGAAGGAATTAAAACAGGTCTCCTTGTCAAAATTATCTCCTCAGTTTTTGTTTAATTAAAAAAACAAAATGAATGTTTATTATGCGTTGGAATTATATGTGCAAAATTTGTGGGAAATTAATAAAATATATTTCTTTGGGGGGAAATTTCCTTAGAACACGGAGGCCGGGCCTTAAAGCACCTGCTTCCTGATTGGTCCTTGGGCATGCCTGTCTCAGAAAGCCATGCATAATTCTGGGTTGTCATCCTGGGGTGGGGACAAGGCTACACGAAATGGAGAATATGTGAGTGAGTAATAGATAAAATAAAATAATTATGTTGTGCAAAAGTTAAAGGTAAAGTAAAGGGACCCCTGACCATTAGGTCCAGTCGTGACCGACTCTGGGGTTGCGGCGCTCATCTCGCTTTACTGGCCGACTTAGCATGACTAAGCCGCTTCTGGCGAACCAGAGCAGCGCATGGAAACGCCGGAGCGGAACCTATTTATCTACTTGCACTTTGTGCTTTCAAACTGCTAGGTTGGCAGGAGCAGGGACCGAGCAACGGGAGCTCACCCCGTCGCAGGGATTTGAACTGCCGGCCTTCTGATTGGCAAGTCCTAGGCTCTGTGGTTTAACCCACAGCGCCACCTGCGTCCCCAAAAGTTAATTTGCTGTGCAAAAGTTACTGCACAGCAAATTGCATGAGTGATCCCCAAACTAAGCTAGCCAAAGCACATGCTACAGATACAATAAAAATAACTGGTACATAACTAATATATATAAACATATCTATGATTGAGGGTTCATTGGCCAGCATGACCCAAGTTTGTGTTTGTGTGGTGCTGGCGGTGACGCATTCTTCCCCTGAGCCAAATATGATCAGTCAGGCCTGCACCCCCTTCTCGTCGGATGAGTAAACCCCAAGGGAAAATGAATGAGGTGCATTTCCTGTTCAGGATAAAAAAGGTGGTTGGCTAGTTTTGTCCTATAGGCCCCATGAAGTTGTGGGCAACTTGACCCTCTGGAGTTGCGTGGTCCCCTTCGCATCCATCTAGGGATGATGGGCATTCATGTTGTCCATATTTATTTTCTAAAGCAAGAGTTGCCAGAGCTCAAGGCTGTCTGGAAACTCTCTCTTTCTCTTTATGGGTAGGGGCTGCTATTTTCTGTCAGGGATGGAGGCATTCAGAGGCATACTGACTCCAGCAGTGGAGATAATAATAATAATAATAATAATAATAATAATAATAATAATAATAATAATAATAATAATATATTTATTTATACCCCGGCCATTTGGCTGGGTTTCCTCAGCCACTCTGGGCCACTTCCAACAGAATATTAAAATACAATAGCCTTGTAAACATTAAAAGCTTCCCTAAACAGGGCTGCCTTCAGATGTCTTCTAAAAGTCAGGTAGTTGTTTATTTCCTTGACATCTGGTGGGAGGGCGTTCCACAGGGCGGGTGCCACCACCGAGAAGGCCCTCTGCCTGGTTCCCTGTAACCTCATTTCTCACAGGGAGGGAACCACCAGAAGGCCCTCAGAGCTGGACCTCAGTGTCTGGGCAGAGTGATGGGGTGGAGACTCTCCTTCAGGTATATAAGGCCGTTTAGGGCTTTAAAGGTCAGCACCAACACTTTGAATTGTGCTCGGAAACGTCCTGGGAGCCAGTGTGGGTCTTTCAAGACCGGTGTTATATGGTCTCGGCGGCTGCTCCCAGTCACCAGTCTAGCTGCCGCATTCTGGATTAGTTGTAGTTTCCGGGTCACCTTCAAAGGTAGCCCCACGTAGAGCGCATTGCAGTAGTCCAAGCAGGAGATAACTAGAGCATGCACCACTCTGGTGAGACACTCTGCAGGCAGGTAGGATACATCACAGTGGTCATTGCTAGTAGCCACCGATAGCCTTACCCTCCATGAAACAGTGTAGTTAACCCCTGTATCTATAAAAGATGCATCAAAAATGCAGATGTACAGGTGATGTTTTCCGTTGTGTTGCAGGGGGTGGGAAATGGTGTGTGAAAGATTTACCCTCTGAAATGGTGTGTGTGAAAGAGACAGCAAAGCAGGCATGGCTAGGCTATGACCCTCCAGATGACACCCCTCTGTCTCAGCTAGCATGACTAGTGGTCAGGGATTATGGTCGTTGCTGTCCATCCAACCTATGGAGTGGAGGGAGATAGGGGGCAGAAGAAGCAGGCAGCGTCTAGACAATAAGGTGTAATTTTCACAGCCTATTTCAGGACCTGGATTTGAGACCAGAATAGGCCTGATTGGGACCCACTCTAGTCTTGCGCGGAAAACTCATTTGTATCAAAAGCAAATACAGGCATCTTCATTCAGTGGGATTCAGCCAGAGAAACATCCATGTGGTTTCTTCATTAGCAGCTGTGCCTTGCTGAATTTCACAACGTTCCACCGAATTGTAAATGTAGGTCACCAGCTTTGCACTCAGTTTTTAATAGATCCACAGGTGTGGAAAGGCAAGTCGCTTGACCTTTGTCAGATGAAAATAGGTAGACTTGTCTCGTGTTGCATAATGCAAAAGCTCTTCCCAGTGGGATAAGGAGAATAGCATAGAAGCATATTTTTGTGGATGTCTTAAATATGTGCCCCTCCCACCAAATATTTTTGCAAGCTCACATTTTGAAAGATTAATTCCATTTTCATCTATGCAATCTTTAATATTATATAAATATATATATATATATATATAGGCATTGGAGCTCTGTAAAATGTCCAGCATGTCTTATAATTAAGTCCTTGCCCCACCTCAAATTCTGGTATTTGGGATTTTGGAACTTGCTAATGTTGCTACACAGGATTATCAGCTGGAGAAAGCTGGTTTCTAACCAGCCACACAGAAGCCATTGCGTACTATAAATAAATTTAAAAATAGTATGGGCCACAGTGAGAGTCAATCTAGTACATAGATTGGGGTGGGGGGATGCTATTCACCCAGAAAATTATTATGTTTGGGAAAATGCAAGAATGAGCCAGTGTAAAAATTCCAATAAGTGTTAAAGGCGTGGCAAAGACAATATTTTTTTCCAGTAAAACAGCTCTATCTGCTTGACCATCAGTAACAAATATCATTACGCCTGTTGTTTTCAAATAACACGTTGAAACAGACTTTACATGCCATCATTGTGTTAAAAGAAAACACAATCCATGCTTGTGGTTTTCCATCTTTCCCTCACATTTCCACTTTTTCTCAAAGGGTGTAAAATTAAGACCTGATAGCTCCTTCCCCCTCTATAACTCCACACACACAAACACACCTTGCAACATTATTCATAGTAAAGGGTAAAAGGAGTTGGTAGAGGTGACCTGCTGAGCACTTGTGGGCACGTGAGCGCCATCGCACCGATTCACACCTAATACGAAGAGGCAGCTGGGGCCAAAAGGCTAATCCTGTTTTAGTTCAGCTGCAAGATTAGGATTTGAGGGATGGGGCAGCTTCGTTGAGGTGCTGGAGCCTGAGCAGAACAGTAATTTGGATAATACCGCCCGAGGCTGGTAGAATAGGGTGGACTTGGGCCAAAGCAGCTGGCTGCCTCTCCTGTCATGACCTCTCTCTCTCTCTGGGAGGTGCAGTGATATCTGCCCCCTCCCCAGTTACGCTATGGCATTGTTTGCATTTGCCCAAAAGGAATGCGAAGGAAATTATATTTGTAAGCACCACAAGCCCTAAAAGTTGGGCAACAAATATGGCTCCGCAGTAGTTAACCTGGAGTGCTGCTTTTGTTTGTTTTACACCTGTGAAGATGGTGAGGTAGTTGCTACGGGCAACAAGCTGGCCTTCGGTAACAAGATGGCTGCCCAAAGTGGAGAGGTGTTTGTCCGCATGCAGTTTACCCAACTTTCTGTGGGCTGCGTAACACTAAGGTAAAGGTACCTCTGCCCGTATGGGCCAGTCGTGTCCAACTCTAGGGTTGCGTGCTCATCTCGCTTAAGAGGCCGGGAGCCGGCGCTGTCCGAAGACACTTCCGGGTCACGTGGCCAGTGTGACGAAGCTGCTCTGGCGAGCCAGCACCAGCGCCGCACACGGAAACGCCGTTACCTTCCTGCTATAAAGCAGTACCGATTTATCTACTTGCACTTGAGGGTGCTTTCGAATTGCTAGGTGGGCAGGAGCTGGGACCGAACGGCGGGAGCTCACCCCGCCGCGGGGATTCGAACCGCTGACCTTACGATCAGCAAGTCCTAGGCACTGAGGTTTTACCCACAGCGCCACCCGCGTCCCTGCGTAACACTACCCAGTCTTTAAAAAATGTTTTTCTAAAGAAATGAGATTAAAAACAAACACAGGACATGAATGGGGTTGTTTGTGGCAATGCCCACTGATCCCCACAGCTATTCACAGGGCCTCAAGCATCCTTTTCCCAGCATAGTGTGATGTTTCTTTTTTCTCTCTATTCCAGGGTGAGTTCTCTTGACTGCGTGCGGTGAATCTTAACCAAGTTGATGGCGGCAAATGGACCCACTCCGACAAAAGACTTCTGGCCCTGGCCGCTGAGGGACTAAAGGATTTGTGAGCTGTGCCTTCTCCGTATTCTTCCCCTCCCTTCCCCCTTCCCCCACCGCTGCGCCATTCCCGGGCTCGGCGACACCATGATCCTAGCCTGGCTTGGCTTCCACAGATTCCTGCTCCGCCTTTCCAACCACCCCAGGTGGGCCTGCTACAAGGGCCCCCGCCGGCAAGCCCTCCTCTTCTGGCTCTTGTTCCTCTCTTTGCCCTGCCGCGTCCTGCCATCAACCTTCAAGGTGGGCGTGATGGGCCCCTGGACCTGCGACTCCATCTACGCCAGGGCCTACCCTGACGCAGCAGCCAAGCTGGCCGTTGCCCGCATCAACAAGGACCCTACACTGAACCAGGGCTACTGGTTTGACTATGTCCTCCTCAACGAAGACTGCAAGTCGTCTCAGGCCATGGTTAGCTTTGTCAACTCGGAGCGCTATGCCTCTGGCTTCGTGGGCCCGGTCAACCCAGCCACCTGCGAGGCAGCTGGGCTGTTGGGCAGAGCTTGGAACAAGCCCGTCTTCTCCTGGTCTTGCTTGACTGACGATGCCGAGGTGGAACGTTTCGGCACCTTTTCCCGGCCGCTGCCCCAGGCCTCCGCCGTCCTCTACACCGTGCTCAAGTACTTCCGCTGGGCCCACGTTGCTGTGATCAGCTCCGGGCAGGACCTCTGGGTGGAAGTAGGGCAAGGCCTGGCGGAGTCGTTGCGCAACTTTGGCCTCCCTGTCACGGTTGTGACCACCATGGAGGATGAACCGAATGGGGCACGGGATGCCCTCCGCCGGGTACAGAGGGCCTATGATGTACGAGGTATGGCTGGGTTGGGGCCACATGTGCTTGCACGACTCTCAGAGGAAGAGGGTCTAATATTTGGGGGATAATCATTAGAAAACGTCTAGGTTCTGCTGAGGTTCTTAGTCAGTGTAGATAAGGTCAGTTCACGTAGTCACTTTAAATGAGCAGCAACTGTTCTATAAGGTGCAATCACGTACGTGTGACAGGCTTCTCCACCCTCCGGCCTGACCAGTACTTTTAAGAAGTAGACTGATGGGACAAGAGATATGCAGGATTATGACCCAACAGCATTTGCCAAGAAAAGCTTCCAAGCTGTTGCCTCATGATAAATTGTGGTTCAACCCAGATGCACAATGGAGGTTAAGAAAATATTGCTTATCAAGATGAAGTGAGAATGTGGCTTTAGTGCTTTCTGTCTCTGCATAAAAGCAGGTGAACCAGGACATTTGGGTTGAAAATACATACAGAACATTTTTGAAGGGGAAGATGGCACAACACCTACAGTACTTCCTTATCTCTGTCTAGCAGAGACTTCTAATGACCCCCAGGAACTTTCCAGATTCAGTTTGCAGCACCCTACAATTGCCCTCCATGAATTGGTCCACATTGGATAATGGTGACGTACCCAACATCTGAGTTTGCTGGGTGCGTGTGTGTAGCCTGTATGCCGAGACCCTCTTAACCCCTGAATCCCGCATGTGTTAAAACATAAGCCAGGCTAGCATCCTGTGGAAATGATAGCCTGAGTGATGGTCCATTAAGTAAGCAAAGGAAGGCGATATGTGCAAGACGGCAAAAGGGTTGGGACCCTTCCCCTAACTCACGGCTAGTTAGAAGGACAAAGGCAGGGAGCTGGGAGTGGTGTGAGCTTAGAAGCAAAGCAGCAAGCTGGAGAGAGAGAGTCTGAGCGATACTTGATTTCTGTTTGAATCCAAGGCAGCAGCTGTGGGAGAAGCAAGGCCCTTTTGGGGTGTCAATGCTATGAACCCCTCCAGGGTGGGCTCAGGGTATAAGTAAAGGTAAAGGGACCCCTGACTATTGGGTCCAGTCGTGACCGACTTTGGGGTTGCGGCGCTCATCTCGCTTTATTGACCAAGGGAGCTTCTGGGTCATGTGGCCAGCATGACTAAGCCGCTTCTGGCGAACCAGAGCAGCGCATGGAAACGCCGTTTACCTTCCTGCCGGAGCGGTACCTCTTTATCTACTTGCACTTTGATGTGCTTTTGAACTGCTAGGTTGGCAGGAGCAGGGACCGAGCAATGGGAGCTCACTCCGTCACGGGGATTCGAACCGCCGACCTTCTGATCGGCAAGTCCTAGGCTCTGTGGTTTAACCCACAGCGCCACCTGTGTCCCATCCAGGGTATATATGTGTATAAATAAACCATATATCATAAAGACACCACAGTTTCCGCTGTGCCTCGCTCCACAAGGAAACATGAACCATGGGTAAGCGACTGGAACCTCACACCACTGAGAGATTGGGGTGGTGTGCAACAGTGGTGTCAGATGTGGGATTCCTGTTTCCTGGAGGAGGGCCTGTGAGCGAGGTGTGCCTGAGTAGAGATGGAGGGAGGCATAGCAACACCCCTTGAGTGGCTTACGAGAATAGAGCAGTGACAAAGTGAGCAGTTTGATAGAATAAGAGTAGCTTGTGGAGAAGCTTCCATGGACAGGAAAGTGTGACTCCATGCGAGGTGAGGGCCCTGCCAAATGAGATGCCACAGGGGGTTGAAAGTGACCCAGGAGCCCAGCTGCAAGGCACCCAGATGGAAGGGGCAGCTGAAGAGATCCAGAATGTGGGTGGGCAGCTGAAGGCAAGGGGGAAGGCAACATGTCAGAGAAAGGTGAGCTGGCTGGAGCTGAGGAGCTGCTGCTAATTGATTTCTCCACTCACTGGAAGCTTACTTTGGAAGAAGGCGTATCTGGGGAAGAGGTGCAGTAGGAGGAATCAGAGCTGTGTGTGAGTGTGCAAGAGGAGCTGCAGCCACAGCAGGCTCCATCAGGCCCTCCCGTAGCTGCGACTAGGCTACACTGGGCCTAGCTGCAGCCATGGCTGGCTCTGCCAGGCCTTTCAGAGGGTGTGACAAGTCCTGTCGGGCACCCTCCCAACATGTGATGTCGCGCGCATGCTGCCCATGTTGGGCAGAAACTGGTGCACCTGTAATAATATACACATTTTGCAAGACCTTTCCCCTAATACAATGCTTTTGTACTGATATATGCACACTTGACCCTAATGCAATGCACTGTTGTACACATTTATTGACTGGAGAATGGAATTTGGAGAAATGCAAATTTTGTTGTGTATTGTTTCGCAAAGCGCGAAGTGTGTAAATTTGCCTTTCAATGTGAACTAGGGTTGCTATGGGACGTGGTGGCGCTGTAGTCTAAAACACAAAGCCTAGGGCTTGCCGATCAGAAGGTTGGCGGTTCAAATCCCTGCGACGGGGTGAGCTCCCGTTGCTCGGTTCCTGATCCTGCCAACTTAGCAGTTTGAAAGCCTGTCAAAGTGCAAGTAGATAAATAGGTACCACTCCGGTGGGAAGGTAAACGGTGTTTTGGTGCGCTGCTCTGATTCACCAGAAGTGGCTTAGTCATGCTGGCCACATGACCCGGCTCCCTCGGCCAGTAAAGCAAGATGAGCACTGCAACCCCAGAGTTGTCTGCGACTGGACCTAACAGTCGGGGTCCCTTTAACTTTACCTTTAGGCTTGCCATACATCTGGAATCTCTCTATATATGGAATACTGCTTTGCCCCCCCAACCCCCACTCAACAACTTTACCCCCCAAAAACTCAACAACTTTTTTTTCCTGACCAGATTTTCACTGTTTGAAATATGGCAACCCTATGTGAACTGAATCAAATTTCTCCCCATCCCTATTCCCCAGCAGCAACCCCATTGAAAATAACTTGCATATGCTGCTATTAGCCAAAGAAAAGGAAACCTTCCCTTAGCCAGTGGTGCCATCAGGGCAGGATTTTAGGGCAGATGTCCAGAACCCCACTTCGGAGGAATGGACAGGAGGGGCTACGTGCAAACCACCTAAAGAAGGGCACTCCATAAGACCATTAAGTCCGGAGTCTAAAATTGCCATATGGCACCTCTGCCATTAGTGCTACAGTTAAGTAGCACCAGTTAAGTGGTTGGCACACTATTTCCATCAGTATCATGGCTGGGGAGGGAAAATGTCAACCTCCCCTCCTGTGCATTGTAGAAACCAAATTGCACACCTAGTAAACATAAACTACGTTATTATTTTTTAAAATGTCTAAACCTCCCTTTATCCAAACTGATCCAATATGCCGACCCTCTAATGGTACCCACCCCCTTAAAAAAATCAGCTGCCTGAGAAGGAATGCCTCACTTTCCTGATGGTAAGACTGCTTGTGGTTCTAAAGCCACCTTTCCCAAACTTGGGTCTCCGGCTGTTTTTGGGACTACAATTCCCATCATCCCTGACCACTGGTCCTGCTAGCCAGCAAAGATGGGAATTGTAGTCCCAAAGCAGTTGGAGACCCAAGTTTGGGAAACACTGTTCTAAAGCAACCTTCCGCAACCTGGTGTCATCCCGATGTTTTGGACAACAACTCCCATGGCTGTACTGGCTGGGGCGGGTGATGGTTTGTAGCCCATAACATCTGGAAGTCGAAGGCTGCTGTTGCTGTGCAGGGATGGTGGTCAGACATCACTGCTATGAAGCGTCCTGGAACTAGTAGGTATGTGAGGTGTAAGCTATTTATTTCAGAAAATTTATACACTACTTGGTTGTTTAGAATCACACACACCTCAAAGCGCTTTACCAAAGGATAAAATCAAGAAAAACTTACAATAGTTTTAAACATACAAGAAGTTAAAATACTAAAACATTAAAATTCACAGTATATCTCCCAGGATCTTTAGGAAAGCAACGTGCATTAAATGTATGTTATGGACATGGCTTTAGCATATTAATATTATTATAAAAGTAAAGGTAAAGGGGCCCCTGACCATTAGGTCCAGTCGTGGCCAACTCTGGGGTTGTGGCACCCATCTTGCTTTATTGGCTGAGGGAGCCGGCGTAGAGCTTTTGGGTCATGTGGCCAGCATGACTAAGCCGCTTCTGGCGAACCAGAGCAGCACATGGAAACACTGTTTACTTTCCCGCCGGAGCAGTACCTATTTATCTACTTGCACTTTGACGTGCTTTCGAACTGCTAGGTTGGCAGGAGCAGGGACCGAGCAACGGGAGCTCACCCCGTCGTGGGGATTCGTACCACCGACCTGATTGGCAAGTCCTAGGCTCTGTGGTTTAACCCACAGCACCACCTGCGTCCTTAATATTATTATAATTGTTCTTAAAATGGTCACTTTTTTGGCCAAAAAGGAACCCAAAGCAAAAGTAAAAACTGCTCCAAAGCTATAGCAAAATCAAAGCTAAACGCATTCATGTACATCAAAGGCAGTCTAACACATCCTACCGACATCCTAAGGGAGGTCGCAATATCTAAAACTTTCCAGTGTAAAGGGCCCCCAAACTGACAGAATGGAAACATTCTTGCCTTTTGCTTAAAAACAGCCAGTGATGGTGCCAGGCTTCCCTTCCTGGGGAGGGCATTCCATAAGTGGGGAGCCACCACAGAAAGGACCTGTTCTCGTGTTGCCGCCCTCTGCATCTCCTTCGGAGAGGGCACATGGAGAGGGGATAAATGCAGGGTCTGGGTTGGCTCCTGTTAGGAGAGGCAGTCCATTTTGCAGAAGGTCACTTTGCACATACACAGAGGCCCTCTTCATCTCACTGCGGTCCCTTGGTGAGCTCTGGACTTTACACTGATTTTCCTCCTAATCCCTAACTTAATGGGTAGGCCAACTAAGGCCCGGGGGCCGGATCCGGCCCAATCGCATTCTAAATCCGGCCTGCAGACGGTCCTGGAATCAGCGTGTTTTTACATGAGTAGAATGTGTGCTTTTATTTAAAATGCATCTCTGGGTTATTTGTGGGGCATAGGAATTCATTCATTCCCCACCCCCCAAATATAGTCTGGCCCCCCACAAGGTCTGAGGGACAGTGGACCGGCCCCCTGCTGAAAAAGTTTGCTGACCTTGCCTGGCCTAACCCTTCCCACTGTCTACCCTTCCCATTTCCTCCTCCTCCTTCCTTTCCTATCCAGTGATCGTCATGTGTATGCACTCTGCCCTGCTGGGTGGGGAGGAACAGCGCCTCCTGCTGGAGAAGGCCGAGGACCTGCGTATGACAGACGGGACCTACGTTTTCATCCCCTACGACGCCCTGACTTACAGCATGCCCTACCAGAAGGAGTCCTACCCTGTGCTGGATGACAGCCTCAAACTCCGCATGGCCTACGACGCGGTGCTCACCATTACCATCGACTCCCCGGAGCAGTCCTTCCGGCAGACTTTCAGGGAGGCTCAGGAGAAGAGGGAAATCCCTGGACACCTGGATGCTGACAAGGTGCATCTGAGGAAAGAGGCAGTGGGTGGTGGTGGGCAGGTACAAGGGATGGCCCCAGCAGGGCCTCGGTTCAGTATACCTGAAGGAGCGTCTCCAGCCCCATCGTTCTGCCCGGACGCTGAGGTCCAGCTCTGAGGGCCTTCTGGTGGTTCCCTCCCTGCAAGAAGCCAAGTTACAGGGAACCAGGCAGAGGGCCTTCTCGGTGGTGGCGCCCTCCCTGTGGAACGCCCTCCCATCACATGTCAAGGAAATAAGCAACTACCAGACTTTTAGAAGACATCTGAAGGCAGCCCTGTTTAGGGAAGCTTTTAATGTTTAATAGATTGTTGTATTTTAATATTCTATTGAAAGCCGCTCAGAGTGGCTGGGGAAACCCAGCCAGATGGGCAGGGTATAATTAATTAATTAATTAATTAATTAATTATTATTATTATTATTATTATTACTACTACTACTACTACTACTACTACTACTACTGAGGTGCAGGAGAGGCTCAGATTTAGGAGGTTCCCTATGCTGTCCAGAGTGCTGAGTGCTCACAACTGCATTCATTTTTAGTTCTGCCTGAGTGAAGGGCGTTTTAGCACTGCTGTGGAATACTCTTCCAGCAGAAGTTTGGCAAGCCTCCTCATTTCTGACCTTCTGGTGGCTCTTGGATGTGCCTATTCTGCAGCAGGGCGGTTCATAAACAACTTTTTTCCAAAAATGCCTGCTCCAAAGGTCTTATCTTACTACACTACGGATTATATAGTTATATCTGAAATCACATGCATATCAGTTAATATCTTGACCCTGCTCCACTGAATTGAAATTTCAGCCTTCCTTCATGACATAGGAAAATGGCCAAGTAAACAGCTATTTTCGTGGAGGAGGTTCAAGATATTAACTGATATGCATGAAAATCCAGATACAGCTATATAATCCCTAGTGTACTAAGATAAGACCTTTGGAGCAGGCATTTTTTTAAAAAAAGTTTTTTATGAACCACCCTATTCTGCAGTTTAAACTTTTAAGATGAGCCAGTCATTTTTATGATGATTCTGCATTGTTTTTAGAAGTATTTTACTCCCTTTGTAAATCTGGTTGCACGCTGCCCTGATATTTGGCATGAGAGGGCAGTCTGTAATTTTAAGTAAGTAAGTGAGTAAGTAAGTAAGTAAGTAAGTAAGTAAGTAAGTAATAATGCAGCACAGAATTCAGCACTCACAAAACTATTTTGGGTCCCTCCAGACATCATTCTGTTGCATGTCCATGCTGATTTGTGGTCACAAAGCTATTGGAGCAGCCCTAGATGTTCCCACTATCAGAACTGTTTGCACCTGCAAATGTTTTCGGGTGGTCATTCATACAACTACTTTTCTTATCAGTGCATATCCTGTAACTTCCTGCTGAAATCCCACAACTTTTTGTACCCCCAGTGTTCTGGTTTGTTTGTTTCTTTGTTCTGCTTTCGTTGCGCTATAGCCCTTCTGGACAGCAATAATGTGGCAGCATTGCAGAGCAACGAACAAAGTAGGACAGCACAGGGCAGAGTAGTGGTTAAGAGCGGTAGTCTCCTAATCTGGGGAACCGGGTTCGCGTCTCCGCTCCTCCACCTGCAGCTGCTGGGTGACCTTGGGCCAGTCACACTTCTTTGAAGTCTCTCAGCCCCACTCACCTCACAGAGTGCTTGTTGTGGGGGAGGAAGGGAAAGGAGAATGTTAGCCGCTTTGAGACTCCTGAAGGGGAGTGAAAGGCGGGATATCAAATCCAAACTCTTCTTCTTCTTCTTCTTCACTCTTGTAAGGCGAGCAAAACAAATGAGGGGAATCGAGAAAACAGAAGCAAATGTTATCCATTAGCATCATTTATTCAGGTTGTAGAATTTGAGAACCTGGTCGTAACTCTTGCTTGCTTCTCTTTAAAGGCACACCCCCTGTTTGGTACTATCTTTAACTCCATCTACTTCCTGGCCAAGGCAGTGGAGAATACTCGGAAGTCCGGCAAGTGGGTGATGGGCTCCACCATTGCAGAGCACGCCAAAGACTTTGAGCTGGAAGGCTTCAGCCAGCCAGTGTCAGCCGATGAATACGGAGATGCCGTGCTCCCCTATATCATACTGGACACAAATGGGAAGGGAAACCGCCTCTGGCCCACCTACAGTGTGAACGTCGGTGCTCGTACTCTGCGCTACGTTGGGCACACGATCCATTGGCCTCACAGTTCCAGTCCAGACACGGACTCCATCTGCTGGTTTGACTCGGTCACCATCTGCAGTGGGGGTGAGTGCTGAAGCGAGCTGCCTGGGTGTGCAAGGATGGAGAGGGAGAGGAAGGATGGAGAGGAATTAAAGGCCAACCTCCCTAATTCGCACTTTCCCAAACAATACGAGAACTGAGACTCGGCCATCCTTTCTGAAATTTGCTCTTCCCTGAATTTCGCAGTGCAGTCCTCCAGCCCAGTAATATGCACAAAAATGCATATACTAGGGTAAAGTGTGCACATGTTACTGAAAATAACATACAAAATTTCATTATATTATGGAAAATCGCTTTGCAAAAATGTGTATATCAGGGGAAATTGCACACAGAGTTAATTTCTGTGGGTCTATTCTAAATAAAATTTTGTTGAATACCACCTATTATTGTACCGTTAAAAACAGTGCGAAACAAATTTCACATGACCCCAGTTCTGGTCATGAAGGGAAATTAGCAATACTAATCCTAAGCTGTGAAGGCCCAAGTGAAAATAATTGAAAGCCTAAGATTGTAGGTGCCTGCCTTATTTTGAAAGGAAGTCAGCTTCATACTGAAGGCCCTGTTCTATCCTAGCCATCCACTCATCCATTCATCCCACCAACTTCAAATATACCATCCAGTTGATCAATCAACCAATCTCATATACGCTAGCTATGTGTCCTGCCAGTAGCCAGCCCACCTCATATACTCTACTCGCAGACCCTCCAACTGGGACGCATGTCTTTCAGCGCCACACTCCTGCGTGAATCACATGACCCATGTGAGTTTGCAGCCCCCAAAGTTGTGCTTTTTTGGGGGGTGAGATCACGGCGCCCACAATGGCGCTTTAGGAAGGTGAGAAAGGAGCTGTTGATTTCGTAGGCTTGGGTGTCTTATGCTAAAGTCATACAGGGAAGAGAAGACAAGACAAGGACAGTCTGGGGAGAAGGCAAAAGGCATCTCTGTCAGGATTTATAATACTACAGTGGGTGGGTGGAGATATTTTGCATGGAACTCCCCTTATGTGACTAGGAAGAGATGTTGATGGAGCTGGAAATAACCTCTCAAGTCTGTTTCCTGGAAGTGGTCCCCAGCGGTAACACTCTTCTCCTTCTCCTTCAGGGGTGAATGCTGGTTTTATCCTCCTCATATTCCTCCTGGCTATCTGCTTGATGGTGGGTGGAGCTGCCCTTGCTTTCCATCTCAGGTGAGTTACGCAAACACCCCTGGCGACTAGGTCTGCTGGACAGCTGACATTTTGGATTTCGGGACCTCCTCGTGCTGCGTGCTTTATCTTTACGAACGACCATTTTTTTATTTCTGCTCTGCTCCTGTCGTTGATTCCCACAGGCGGCAGTTTCAGCACGCCCAGCTAATGAAGGGGCCCGACAAGATTGTCCTCACCATGGATGACTTGACCTTCATCCATACCCAGAACAGCAAGAAGGTGAGGAGTTTGTCTATGTGGGAGGGACCATTGAGGAGACTAAGGAGAGGCTGGCAAGATGGAGCGCTGCTAAGTCAGAGAGGGATCAAAACAGGCAATGCGAGTGTTAAGTTGTGGGTGAACATATCAGATGACACAGCAATTCTTCAAACACCTCTTGTTTATTCAGAGGCCAGAACAGAACTGAACTGAAGGGTTCAGTCAGCCTGCTTATATAGAGCTCTAGTACAACGTAACTGTAACAATTTTCTAAAACTATCCAATCACTGAACGCCACTTTCGATCCCTTATTTGCATAACTATCTACAGTATCCCCCTGCTGGCCCAGGGTGAGAACTTCAGTACATAACAGCGAGTAATAGTAATACTCAAGGTTTCTACGATGGTTGCTTCATGCAACTGAAATAAAGGACAGTGGACAGAAAGGGCTGCTGTCTTTGGCTATGTAGGAGCTGATTCTCGCCTTCAGACGTTGGATGGGTATGATGGTCGGGCCAGAACTGTTTGAGAATGCAGATGCCATGTTAGAGGGCTGTGCTATTAGCCAAGGGTCATTATTGTATAATAAAGGTCCAAGTTAAGAATAAGAAAGCTGTTCCGTAGTTCATGGTTCTCCTCCCCTCTTCATTCCCCCCAGAAAATGGACGACAGTCGAAAGAGTATGTCGGACATGAAAAGCCTCAAGAGTGTGGCGGCAAATGCAGAAAACAGCAACATGGCTGTGGTTGAGGTAAAAACATGTCTCCTCCTTCACAGTTCCTAGTCCTGCACCCTCCCTCTTCCCCAGTTACTAGTGGGTGAGCCAGGAGAAGCCTCTGGTGCAAAGCCGTTTCCTCGGGAGGCGCAGATGGTGTTCTTGCCAGCAGCCTTTCCTGGGGCAGTGCCAGCACTGATATCATCATTGCGGATGGGTGGAGGCTGGAAAGAACGCACTAAAATCGGGTGGCGGGTTTTGATGGTGACGCCAAGCCATATCCTTTCCACTCATTCTAAACAGTTCTTTTCCACACACATCCTTTTTCATTGGCACTGCTGAATCTCCCTTCACCTTTATATAATGGTGTTTTGTTTTGAAATATATCCTCCCAGGGTCCTTGCCATTTTACATTTTCCAGCCATCGCCCACTTCCTGTCACGACGGGTGCCATTTTGAGAGGCTGAGGCTGCTTCCTGATTGGTGACTCCTGCCACAATCCCATCATTGCTCTTCCGTTGTACGCTACAAGCGGAATTGCAACTGACTTTCCTCCACCACCTGGAATATTGTGCCTTTTCTTTGTGTACATCCCATTATGCCCTGTCCACACGGTAGGCGTGTCATTTGAAGCGCAGAACACACTCAGTATGACCCTTGTGGTGGCGGACATTTTATAACCCCCATCTGCCCCCCCAAAAAACCCCCTGTTCTTTTAATTAGTTCTGAAGGGCTTTTCTGGCTATAATTTTAAAATTAAATTATTGAATAATTACAGCTGACATGAAATGTGATGTGCTTTGAAAATGTAACATGACTGTTGCTCTCAACTGCATTACTTCTTACGAGAAGTTTTACACTATGCTGATATTTGTAAAAATGAAATACTTTAAAAAATGTTTATTTTTAATATAGCGTCATGGGGGGTTGTAGCACGGTACTGGTCTTTTTATTTTAAGAAAAACATAGCTAGAAAAGCATTTTGACACTAATTAAAAGATAGAGTTCAAAAACAAACAAGGATTTAATAATGTTGCCCGTTGCAAAAGGCTGAGGTATGGTAGGTTCAGTTGCCTGATTAATGCCCATGACAAGACCCCACCTTTCTTTTTTAAGTCAGAAAAGTAGTGTGAAAAGCATGAATGCCTCTTTTGAAAGAAAAAAAAGCAGGCCTTCCTGAGGTCACAGAAGAGACAGGAGAACCACAGGCAAAACCCAGGACACCATAGGAAACTGCCTATAGTGAGAAAGACGCCATTGCAGATAGAATCTGGGCCTTTGCCCATGCAAAGCAGACGGTCCACCCCTCAATTGCGGCATAGTGTGGATGCCCTGTAAAAAGAAAGTGAGCGAAGCACAGCAACCCCACATTCAGTGACTGGTGAGGGGCAGTTGGCTGCCACTGGCTCAGCAGTAGGGGGCTGGAGGGGCTTACATGTTCAGGGAGCATGTCCAGGTCCACCCCTCTGTGAAGGGTGACCTCGCTGATTCCTGCAGCTCCCGCCACTGATCTCAGCGTGGCTCTGCTTGCCAGCACTACTCCCTGCTCCCTGGAGACCTTGCTTGCTCCCCCGTCCCCCAATTCATCACCTTTTCCTGCGCCGTATTGGTCAGGAAGTGATGTGTGGCTGGGCACCCTCTCCTTCCCGCCTCAGTACTCAACCACACTTATTGGGCTCAGGATTGGGATGTTGCAGAGGCTAAGGTTGGTACCCCTCTGGTCATGGCAGGGAGGCTGTTGCTAGGAAACCAGGAAGCCGTGGCGACGGGCCCTTCTCTAGAAGCAGTTGTTTCCCTGTTGGCCATAATCCTGCCCTGGGGTCTGTGGTGCTGTGCCCCAAGTCCATGCTAATTCCTGTAAAGGTCATATTCACAGCATACAAATTAAAGCACTAGGATACCACTTTAAGCAGTCATGGTTCCCCCACCGCAAAGAATTCTGGGAAGTGATGAGAGTTGTCCGCAGAATGCTTTTCCTCCCACAGAGTCATAGCTGTCAACGTTTCCCTTTTTTAAAGGGAAATTCCCTTATTCCGAATAGGATTCCTTGCAAGAAAAGGGAAATGTTGACAGCTCTGCACAGAGTTCCCCAAGAAGAGGGGCTGATCGCTAAACCATTCTGGGAATGGTTAACAAACTACAACTCCCAGAATTCTTTGGGGGAAGCCACAACTGTTTCAAGTGGTACCGTGGTGCTTTAAATACCTGTTGTGAATGTGGCTTAAGTGAACACAGCTGCGTCTCCCCACAATCTCTCTGGGGTGGTAGCACTGCCCCACACAAGGATCCTTAAGTCTGCTCTGACACCAGTGTATTTTTGTGCAAAACCCCAAGGCATCTTTAATGATCCTTGTGAGCCTAGCCATGGCACCGTCACTGTGTGCTCGCCACTGTAAGTGCCCCCATCTTCTCCAGCTCACTGCTGCCTTTCCCAGCCCCACAGCTCTACTCACCTGGTTCCCATCCTACAGTTTGCCGAGAGAGTTCAGTGTTTAATCCCTGAAGAGGGGTTTGAATCCGCAGCATGTCTGTCCGAGAAGCCCATTGCTCCAATCTCCAGCATTGGTTGTTGGAGGGTGGGGCAGGTTGTCCCGGAAATGTACTTAGCACATGCTCAGAGGCACCCTTGTAATTATGAACTCTCATTGATCAGGCCCAGAGAGAGAATTGAGGGAGCACCCTACCCCAGTTCATACACCTGTCCTTCTGGGTTTTGCCCTCCCTTTCTGCCCCCCCACCCCCTTCCACCCACCACCAGCATCATTTATTTTTGACCGCCTGCTTCCTGCTATCCTTAGGGCGAGGACAAGCCAAAATTCACCAGCCAAGTCCCCTTGCTCCTCCTTTTGTTTAACAGCCAAGGCGTAATAGCCGCGGTCCAGGTAAGTCCCGTTTGGCAAAAAAGGCCCTTTTAAGTCGTGCCTTTTTGCCAGTCTGCTCTGCCTTTCAGTTTGGTTTTTACACCCTCCCCTCACTTGACCTTTTTAGCTCTCATGCGTTCTGTTGTGTTAGGGGTTTTTTCCCTCCTCTCAAAAATGAGAGGAGGAAAAAAGTTGGCTATGGCACTTGTTATTTCATTCCCTACACCCCACTCCCTACTTGCAGGCCATCCTTCCTCCTCAGGGGAGAAGGTATTGGCAAGGATTTAAATGGGAGGGAGAAAACAGGTTCAGATTGGTGGTTTGCTGGAAAAAATATTTGTGTGTGTGTGTGTGAGAGAGAGAGAGAGAGAGAGAGAGAGAGATTATAGGTGAAGTGCTTAATTTACAAATGAGTTGTTGTATGGGGCTTAAGGTAAGGGACGCGGGTGGCGCTGTGGGTAAAAGCCTCAGCTCCTAGGGCTTGCCGATCGAAAGGTCGGCGGTTCGAATCCCCGCGGCGGGGTGCGCTCCCGTTGCTCGGTCCCAGCGCCTGCCAACCTAGCAGTTCGAAAGCACCCCTGGGTGCAAGTAGATAAATAGGGACCGCTTACTGGCGGGAAGGTAAACGGCGTTTCCGTGTGCGGCTCTGGCTCGCCAGAGCAGCAATGTCACGCTGGCCACGTGACCCGGAAGTGTCTCCGGACAGCGCTGGCCCTCGGCCTATAGAGTGAGATGGGCGCACCAACCCCAGAGTCTTGTCAAGACTGGCCCATACGGGCAGGGGTACCTTTACCTTTACCTATGGGGCTTAAGCACAACTACAAATAATAATAATAATAATTTATTATTTATACCCTGCCCATCTGGCTGAGTCTCCCCAGCCACTCTGGGCGGCTCCCAATCAAGTGTTAAAAACAGTACAGCGTTAAATATTAAAAACTTCCCTGAACAGGGCTGCCTTCAGATGTCTTTTAAAGAGAAGATAGCTGCTTATTTCCTTCACATCTGAAGGGAGGGCATTCCACAAGGCGGGAGCCACTACCGAGAAGGCCCTCTGCCTGGTTCCCTGTAACCTCACTTCTCGCAATGAGGGAGCCGCCAGAAGGCCCTTGGAGCTGGATCTCAGTGTCGAGGCTGAATGATGAGGGTGGAGACGCTCCTTCAGGTATACAGGACAGAGGCCATTTAGGGCTTTAAAGGTCAGCACCAACACTTTGAATTGTGCTCGGAAACGTACTGGGAGCCAATGCAGATCTCTCACGTGCTTCCTCTGATCAGGTAACCTCTTCAGTCCAACTCCATATAGCATCTTTCTCTGCTGTGGACGGGGCCAAGACACCTTGGCACCTGATGTGAACCACAAAATGGTGCCCCCTCCCTCCCAAGGAAGAAGGGGTTGGTGAAGATTCACGTCAGTAACAAGGGGCTAGACCCTCCAAGTGTCCCTGTTTTCCAGGGACAGTTCTGGATTTACAGAAGTCGTCCCAGTTTCTGATTTGATCCTGGAAAGACCTGCTTTTGCTTAGGATAATAATAATAATAATAATAATAATAATAATAATAATAATAATAATAAT
>JAXCMG010000042.1:4417961-4432224 GCA_034642415.1 Podarcis siculus
GCACCACTGTACCTGATAAAAGAAAGGAACCCCAAGACAATAGAGGAAGCAGCGGGTTTAGCCGATAAAATAAATGAAATCAGAGACCATGGATTTGATGGGCCAAAATTTGGTGGGAGATATTGGGAAACAAACAAAAATAAATTTCAGCAAATCAAAGGGAAAATTACCTCAGAAACTGATGAGAGAAGCAGCCCCTCATCAAAAAGCCCACATGAGAAGGCACACACCCATACAGAGTTTTCTGAGGGAAAAGTCAATAAAACAAGTTATGCAGGACCTAAAGACATTTCATGTTGGAGATGTGGAAAGTTAGGGCATAAAAGTTTTGATTGTAAACCAGGAAAAGAAACATCTAGTTACAGCACCACACAGAAACAGACATATTGTATCCAGTCTGTGGAGCAGGGCCCAACTAGTCAGGTTGTCAAGGGAACAGAAATGCCAACTAGGCCCGAGCCTGCTGAGGTAGTAGAGGCCCAAGTCCTGCACTGTTATGCGATTCAGCAAGACAATCTCTTGTTAAAGAAAGCTGGAGAGTTTATCTGGATAGACGGAAAAAGATATCTCAGGTTAAAGGACACGGGATCGCAAGTCACCATAGTCCACCCGGAAATAATCAGGGATGAGGCCCTAATCCCAGGAAAAGTAATGAAATTAAAAGGAATTTCGAAACAAGCAGAGATCCTAAAGGTGGCAGAAATAGATGTCAGATTCAAAAATTGGGCAGGGAAGTGGCAGGTAGCCCTTTCGGAAGAAATTCCCGCCCCTGTGCTCATTGGTGGGGACATTTTAGAACATGTGCAGAGTACTTTCGTAGTTACCAGAGCAAAAGGGAGTCTACAGTCACCTAATCCTGAGGGGGTGGATACAGTAGCAGAGGCAGACAATGCTGAAGGACAGCAAGGGGATGATCAGTGTGAGGAAAGAAAAGACACTTTTTTATTTCCTTTGACTAAAAGTCAAACCTCAAGTTTTGCCAAAAAGTGCCCAGAACGGTTTTGTTTGAGCAAGGACCTTTTATATCGAGAAGTCCTTGACCCACCATGCGGGGTGGGGGTGGGGGTGAAGAATTGAGAAGACAATTCGTAATCCCACATAAATACCGAGGCAAAATCCTGCAGCACGCTCACAACAGTGTATTTGGAACGCATATGGGTATTACACGAACAAAATGGAGAGTGGTTCAAAATTTTTATTGGCCAGGAATGGGGAAACAAATAAAACAATACTGTCAAGCCTGTGACATATGTCAGAGAAGAGGCACCGGGCAAGGTAAAACAAAAGCCAAAATGAATGAAGTAAATTATGTGATCCAGCAAGGAGAGGAAGGGCGAAAAGTGGCGCATGTAAATATGATCAAACCGTATTTTAGAACAGAAAAATGGACACTGTATGCCTTACGAGAGGATCCATGTGAACCAGACATACCATGCTGGGGGAACAAGAGAGAGTCCCAGAGTAGATTAACAGACATAAAATTGGCTCCGACTTTAACCCTTAAACAGCCAGAGGAAGCAAAACAGATCTTGCTGGAATATGAATCCTTGTTCAGCAATATTCCAGGAGTGGTCAAAGGTGTGGAACATCGGATCGACACAGGGGAAGCCAAACCCATTGTTGTGAACCCCTATCGTGTAACAGGAGGACGCATCAAACACCGGAAACGGGGCCGTCTTAAGCCAGCCAGGACCAGAAGGAGACCTACAACCAATCACCTACATCAGCAAGAAGTTACTGCCTAGAGAAAAGCACCTCTCGACGGTTGAGAAAAAATCCTTGGACATTGTGGCAGATGCCTTATCACGAAAACCAGAGAGTGAAGGATGAACAAAGACAATCAACCATTTGCTTGTTTATGTATGTATATATATATATAGATAAAAAAAAAACCACATACAAAACTGTTTGATCAGGAGTGTAACTTTAAGAAGTTAACCCTCCTGAATCGAAACTTCTTAAGGGGGGAGGTATGTGACGTTACCATATATGAGAGAGTGCTGGAGGGGAAATAGTTAAATAGGTTGCACAGACAGGACCCAGGGGGGTGGAGTCAGTGGGTCTATAAAGGAGTTCTGGGAGTTAGTTCGTTGGGAGTTGTTGGTGGGTAGTTGGTTGGTTTGAGTGGGTTGGCTGGTTGGGAAAGGCAGTTGGTAATAGAGAGACAGGGCAGTTGGTCCTTGAGTGTGGGGTGGTAGCAGAGATAGAGAGTGGAACATAAGACTAAGAAAGTAAAGAGGAACACTGTTTGGAATGCTGTAATAGTTTTGTTTTAAGTCTGAAATAAAATACACTCTTCTTTATGAATTGAAAAGCTGACTGAGACTGAAGTGATTTTACCAGGGAGGACCTGGTTGGTGGCAGAGGATTAGTGATGTACGGGTCAATAGTCCGTGAGACGACCGGGGGCTCCGTACGAACGCCACACTAACGTGCACGTTTTTTGTGGGGCCCTAGTTCACAGCCACAATCTGCATCAGGTCATTTTCACAAGGTCAGCAAAGCCCTTAAGAAATCAGACCTGTTATTGAGTTCTTGTGCAAGTTTGTACAGTTCACATCTGGATCTTTTTTAAAGAGAAGATTTTGATGAGCTTGAGAAAAAAGAAAAGCCACCTTGCCAAATGTTAACTACAAAACAAGGAAATGACAGAAGTGTACCTGATGCCTTAGATGCACTTTCCTCAAGAGATAAGTTTAGGATAAAATCCTTTATTCCTATATTAGATGCACTTGAAGCCAATTTAAAAAGAAGTACTGTGTACAGTGATGTTGCACAATTGTTTTTCCATTCTTGCTATTCCAATAGCATCTAAGGAAGAAATTCAGCAAGGTGTTGAACTATTGACGGAAGCATACTCAGAAGATATTGAGCTTAAACGTATTGATGAACTTTTGCACTTTCACCTGTGAGACAAAGCCAGAGGCTCACAGCAGAGTACTCAAACAGGTCTCATACAGTCCTTTATCAAATGATATACAAGGGGAAAATTCAGATGGCCTTTCCTAATGTGGAAACAATCTTGCGGCTGTTTCTTAGCTTTATGGTCACTAACTGCTCGGGAGAGAGGAGTTTTTCAAGACTCAAAAGAATTAAAAATGAATTAAAGGCCACGATGTCTCAAGAGAGGTTGTCTGCACTGAGCATTCTGTACAGCGATACCTTGGTTTACAACCATAAAGGGGGGCAGCGGTTTCTGCTCTCTTCTTCTCCCCTCTCCCAATTAACCTCCATCTCCAGGGCCTGCCCTGTGACATCACCAGGGGTCTTCAAATCTTCAGGGTATGGGATGATCCTGACCTGGCAACCCCATCCTGGAACGCCATCGTATCTGCCTCTTGGGGCAGATTTTGCTATTCTTGCTTAGCCAGATACTTTCCCTCTTTTTGACAGATACGCTTGGGAAAATATCCTGAGGAGCATTTCACGGAGGATGCCCCAAAGGGTCTCATTGAGGCCTTTCAGCAGGACCTGCACAGGATCGCCCAGGAAATCGAGGAAAGGAACGAGTCTGTCTCCAAACTGATCCCTTCTGGCTATGAGTACCTGTACCCGCCTGAGATAGAGAACAGCGTTGCTATATAAGCTCTGCGGGTGGTGAATCCATTTCACGCCGCTCTTCCGATATTTGTTAACGTATTACATTTGCAGATATTTGGGTGCACATTCTGATAAGTGTGATTCACAAAGATGCAGTGAATATCAGCCTCAGCGCAGTGAGTCACTTTGCAGTGGGTGTTGCAGGTTACACTTCATCAACCAGTCGCCTGTCAGATGTTTTGGACTACAACTCCCATCAGTCCTAGTATCCTATGACATACAGTTAGCACCGTCTTCTAGCAGGGCTCTCACCTCACACAGAGTCACACTTTTTCTCTAATGAGGCATTTTCTCTAATGCATGCCGCCCCAATCTCTGAGTGGTGTGAGGTTTTAGGGGTTCCAGATACTTGCCAGGGTTTGTGTTCCCTTTTGGGAATGAGGCACAGCAAAGACTGTCTTTATGATATATGGTTTATTTACACATACTATATATACAACCTGAGCTGATCCTAAGAGACTCTAGTTTGTTCCATAGCCACAACCTTGGATTCAAGCAGACGCCCAACATTGCCCAGACTCTCCTGCTTGCGGCTTTGTTCCTTGGTCACAATAATCCTACTCCTTACTGCAAGCACAGGGTGGCGTCCAGATGTTTTGGAACATAACTCACATTGGCCCCAGCCAACAGAGAGAAATAGAGTCATAGAATTGTAGAGTTGGAAGAGACCCCCAATAGTCATTTAGTCTAGCCCCCTGCTATGCAGGAATCTCAACTTAAGCATCTGTGACATGATCATATGTTGCATGGGCTGATGGGAATTGTAGTCTGAAACATCTGGGGGCCACCACCCATTGAGCGAAGCCTGAGCTAAAGCCACAACATTTGAAACATGAGTAACCCAAGACATCCCAATTGCTAGGAAAATGGGGGCATTTGTATACATCTCCTCAAAAAAGTAATTCAAAGTGCATCCCAAAGAGTTACAGTACTTCCACAACTCACCAAAACTAAATATTTGGGGCACAAGATATATTCATGGATGGCCATCTGTCATGGGTGCTTTCGTTGAGAATCCTGCATTGCAGAGGGTTGGACTGGATGACCCTCAGGTCCCTTCCAATTCTACAGTTCTATGATTCTGTAATGGTTAGGCAAGCTCTCTATCTCTCTTGCACAGGCATCCTGGATCAGGGCAAAGAAGTTGGCCACTCCAGGCATGGGTGGGTTGAAGTTCACTATCCTCCTCTGGCACTTGGGCACCAGGGGTGGAGCTCTGCTGTAGGAAGGGAGGGGTGGGGCTGTTCCTTTTTGCTGAAAAGGTTGGCTTCTTCGCACGACCCAGTACTGAGAGAGGAGGTAGAGAGGTGGGTGCCTGGGACGTCCTGAACATCCCGCTCCCAAGAGGTTGTGCACGCCAGCTAGCCCACTCCACCTTACCTGAGCCTCCAGCATGGCCACATACAACGTCCAGGTGGTGACTTGGAAGCACATCTTCGTTACCACCATTGACTCTGTTTTTGCCACCTTGGTGGGCACCCATGGCGACAGCCCCAAAACTTTGCTGAGCAACTGGGCCCCAAAGGTGAGTGGTTCTGAACGGGATGGGATGCGGGGAGTGGGGGCGGCGGGGGCGGCAGAGAATTTCTTTTTTTTTTAAAGGGCATATCTACAGGGAACAAGGCAGAGGGCCTTCTCGGTGGTGGCGCCCGCCCTGTGGAATGCCCTCCCATCAGATATCAAAGAGAAAAACAACTACCAGACTTTTAGAAGACATCTGCAGGCAGCCGTGTTCAGGGAAGTTTTTAATGTGTGACATTTTAATGTATTTTTAATCTTTGTTGGAAGCCGCCCAGAGTGGCCAGATGGGCGGGGTACAAATAAATTATTATTATTATTATTATTATTATTATTATTATTATTATTATTATTATTTTATTTATTTCACATTTTTCTCGCATCACAGGGGTGGGGTGGGGAGACAAACACCGTGTCTGCTTCTATTTGGGGCAGGGGCTGCTGAGGCAAGTAAATTCTAATTGTTGCACGCATCAAAAACAGTAGGTTAGTCCAACAAGCAGCTAGCTGCCTGAGTGAGGATGGGGTTCTTCTGAGGGCTGCAGCGCCAAGGGTGGCTGAGGACTTTGATAATTCCCATAGAGCTACAGGCTAAATTAAAGGTGAGGTTTTTCACCTGGAGTTGAAATCTGTCTCTTTATCATCCCTTCCTGCTTTCTAAGGCTGCCTCTGGATCTCCCAACTTTTCCATTGCAGGTGCAGGACTACGAAGTCACCTGTGAGCAGGAGTTGGGGGAAATCGTGCTTCTCCGTCTCCAGAAAGAAGCTGTATCTAATCTGCTGCCCAGTAGGTGGTACTGTAGTTTTATCACCTTGACGTCCCCCAAAGGAGAAGTCTACAGATTTCCATGCCATCAGTGGATTGTGGGCTCTAAAACCCTGGAGCTGAGGGAGGGGACGGGTAAGTAGACTTGCTTGAAGAAAGAGAGAGGGGGGGGAAGGTCCCTACTCTGCAAAATCATCTTTTAGCCTGCTGGTTGTTTGGACAGCATGCCCCCCCCAACATGGTGATCAATGGTATTTACTGTTCATAAGAAAATATAAACTACAGTGGTACCTTGGTTCTCAAACTTAATCCGTTCCAGAAGTCGGTTCCAAAACCAGGTGGAAAAATCAAAATTAGAAACAGAACTGTTAGAACCCAAAACTAAGACTTTGTCAAGGATGTATAACTTGCTGTTGAAATGGAATACTCAGGATGAAACGGTGAAATCTGTTATGATTAAATGGGCACAAGATGTTGGACACAATATTATGTTTGCTGACTGGGAACAGTTATGGACCACAGGTATGAAGTTTACGGCATGTAATGCCCTAAGAGAGAATATTATGAAAATAATATACAGGTGGTACATGACCCCAGTTAAGCTAGCAAAAATCTATCACTTGCCCGATAATAAATGTTGGAAATGTAATGAAACTGAAGGTACATTCTTTCACCTTTGGTGGACGTGCCCAAGGATTAAGGCTTTCTGGGAGACGATATATAATGAATTGAAAAAGGTATTTAAATATACCTTCTTGAAGAAACCAGAGGCCTTTCTCCTGGGCATAGTCGGCCAATCGGTGTTAAAGAAGGATAGAACTTTCTTTATGTACGCTACAACAGCAGCAAGAATACTTATTGCAAAGTATTGGAAGACACAAGATATACCCACTCTGGAAGAATGGCAGATGAAGGTGATGGACTACATGGAATTGGCGGAAATGACTGGCAGAATCTGAGACCAGGGAGAAGAGTCGGTGGAAGAAGAGTGGAAGAAATTTAAAGACTATTTACAGAGATATTGTAAAATTAATGAATGTTAGAATGATGTTGGATTGAAATTAAGTGGTTTCTAGCTGTAATGGTATAAAAGAATATGAAAAAATGGTTTTTTATAAGTAAAAATTTAATATTATAATAACGTAAGATTAAAGATCAGGGTAGAATAAAGAGGGAAAGAAACTGCTGAGCTAATAAATTGAACTGGAATACAAAAAAGGGAGGTATGAGGAGGTCCGGGAAACAAGTAAATGAAAAATAATGTGGTGAAAAGATTGATTGTTTTTAACTACTTTCATTTTGTATTTTTTCTTTTTTCTTTTTCTATTTTGTAATGTAAAAACCCTAATAAAATTTTTATAAAAAAACCAGAAGTCGGTTCCAAAACCAAAGCGTTCCAAAACCAAGGCACGCTTTCCCATAGAAAGTAATGCAAAATGGATCGATCCGTTCCAGACTTTTTAAAACAACCCCTAAAACAGCAATTTAAACATGAATTTTACTATCTAACGAGACCATTGATCCACAAAATGAAAGAAATAAGCAATGTACTGCAGTCACACAATCAACCAACCAACCAACCAACCAGTAGCTGAACTGGGTTCCGCACAGTCACAAAAACAAAACAAAAAAGAGCCGCAGGAACGCAAAATAAATAGCAAAAACAGACAGACCTCGGCGTAACACTCCAAACGGAAGTGTGGCACTCAAAACGGAGCACATTCGGCTTCGCAAACTGGAACACTTACTTCTGGGTTTGCAGTGTTTGGTTTCCAAGTTGTTTGAGTACCAAGGCGTTTGAGAACCAAGGGACCACTGTACCAGATCTGAACCAAGTGAAGCAGGCTGACATAATAAACCCCATCTCTCTCTCTGTGTCCCTCCAGCGAAGACACCAGCTATGGATACTCTTCAAAGACTCAAGAACCACCGGAAGGAGCAGCTTCAGGACAGCCAGTCTTGCTACGAGTGAGTGTGGCTGCTGTAAACTTCTAGTCATGCAACCTGTGTGTGTTTGTGTGTCTGTGCAATGGATTCCTGGGTTCTGCCTCCAGCTCTCAGGGGTGTGTGTGTGTCTCTTTGTGCTTCTGGTCCTCATTCCTTCCATGTCCAATGTTCAGAGTGCAAGTGTCGTTGCTTAGGCAGCCAAATGGCACCACCTGCGCAGCTTATGGATGGGCACATTTTGGGGGAACCACAAGGTTTGTAGGGATGCAACGAATTGTACAGGGGAAGCTTAAGTGTGCAGGAAACCCCTGTGCTCAGTGGACACAAATGCCGGCTGACTATTTGGGAGCAGGATGGGAAACCATGGATGGGAAACCCATTTGGCCCGGTATACCTGAAGGAGAGTCTCCTCCCCCATCATTCTGCCCGGACACTGAGGTCCAGCTCCAAGGGCCTTCTGGTGGTTCCCTTCCTGCGAGAAACGAGGTTACAGGGAACCAGGCAGAAGGCCTTCTCGGTGGTGGCACCCGCCTTGTGGAACGTCCTCACAGCAGATGTCAAAGAGAAAAACAACTCTCTGACTTTTAGAAGACATCTGAAGGCAGTCGTGTTTAGGGAAGTTTGGAATGTTTGATGTTTTATCGTGTTTTTAATATTCTGTTGTGAGTTCCCCAGAGTGGCTGGTGGGGAAACCCAGCCAGATGGGTGGGGTATAAATAATAAATGATGATGATGATGAATGGAATGGAGTTTCCTGCAGGAAGGTGTGGATGAGCAGGCGCTCCCCCCCCCGACCCCGCTCTGCAACATTTTGTTGCTGGTTGCACTTATGTGTCGGGAGCCGGCCAGCAATAAATCACAAGGAGTAAGTGAAGTCAACTCTTTGTTGGGAGAAGCTAGGTCTGCTCAGGAGTGCCAGGCCTAATGAGCACAGCAACTCTTTTCAGTAGGTCTTTTTTATATATATATATAAATTTTTATTAAAGTTTCAAAAGTATTTTATAACAACAAAGACAAAACAAAACAATACAATAAAAATGACAACCCCCCCCCAAAAAACCCCCAAATACAATTTCAACTCTTATTTTCTTATAACTTACTTCCCCGACTTCCTCATACCTCCCCTTTCTGTATTCCAATTTCTAATTAATTATTCAGCAAATCCTTCCCTTATCTTGACTTAATTTTGATCTTACTTTTTCTCTTTATCTTATCCATTACCGCTAATAACCACATATTTTCTAATCCAGCGTCATTTTAACATTCATTGATTTTACAATATTTCTTTAGATAGTCCTTAATTTTTTTCCAATCTTCTTCCGCTGTTTCTCTTCCCTGGTTTCGGATTCTGCTCGTCATCTCTGCCAGACCCATATAGTCTATCACCTTCATCTGCCATTCTTCCAAGGTGGGTAGATCTTGTGTCTTCCAATACTTTGCGATGAGTATTCTTGCTGCTGTTGTAGCGTACATAAAAAATGTTCTATCCTTCTTTGACACCACTTGGCCGACAATACCCAAGAGAAAGGCCTCTGGTTTCTTCAGGAAGGTATATTTAAATACCTTTTTAAATTCATTATAATTCATTTCCCAGAACACCTTAATCTTTGGGCACGTCCACCAAAGGTGAAAGAATGTACCTTCATTTTCTTTGCATTTCCAACATTTATTATCAGGCAAGTGATAAATTTTTGCAAGCTTGACTGGGGTCATGTACCACCTATAGATCATTTTCATAATATTTTCTCTTAAGGCATTACATGCCGTAAATTTCATCCTGGTGGTCCACAACTTTTCCCAGTCAGCAAACATGATGTTATGACCAATATCCTGTGCCCACTTAATCATTGCTGATTTAACCGTTTCATCTTGTGTGTTCCATTTCAACAGCAAGTTGTACATTTTAGACAGATTTTTAGTACTGGATTCTAACAATTCAGTCTCCAATTTTGATTTTTCCACCTGGAAGCCAATTTTCCTGTCCATCTTAAAAACCTCTATTATTTGATAGTAATGAAGCCAATCTCTCACCTTTTCTTTTAATTTCTCAAAACTCTGCAATTTCAATCTGTCCCCTTATGTTCCAAAATTTCCCAATATCTCGGCCATTTAGACTCCATATTAAGCTTTTTAACAGCTTTTGCCTCCATTGGCGACAACCATCTTGGAGTTTTATTTTCCAACAAGTCTTTGTATCTGGTCCAGACATTATATAGTGCTTTCCTGACAATATGGTTTTTAAAACCTTTATGAGCTTTAACCTTGTCATACCACAGATATGCATGCCACCCAAAAGTGTTGTTAAAACCTTCTAAATCCAAAATGTCTGTGTTCTCAGTAGCCAGTCTTTCAACCAGCAGAAAGCTGCTGATTCATAATATAGTTTAAAGTCTGGCAGGGCAAATCCCCCCCTTTCCTTTGCATCAGTTAAAATCTTAAATTTTATTCTAGGCTTCTTGCCCTGCCAGACAAATTTAGAAATGTCTTCCTGCCACTTCTTGAAACAATCCATCTTGTCCACTATTTGCAATGTTTGAAACAAAAACAACATTCTAGGCAATACATTCATCTTTATAACCGCAATTCGACCCAACAAGGAAAGCTTCAGATTTGACCAAATTTCTAAGTCTTTTTTCACTTCTGTCCATGATTTCTCGTAATTATCTTTAAATAAGTTCACATTTTTAGCTGTCATGTTTATCCCCAAATACTTCACTTTCTTAACCACAGTTAATCCTGTCTCTGAAACCTTTCTTTTTCAAAAGGTGTTACATTTTTCTCCAATACCTTAGTTTTTGACTTATTCAGTTTAAATCTTTTCAGTAGGTCTTGCCCCAATGAGGCAGTTGTGAAGGTCCCCACCTTCCCACAGCTGCCTACGTCTCCTCCTCCTCCAGGTCCTTCCCGTGCAATCACAGACTATGCCGGCGTGCCCGTCTTTGGCCTCCCATTTCATACCTTTCCTGGTCCTGGGGGGCCAGTGGGGAGGGGAGCTGGTCACAGCAGGAGGGAGAGGCCCCCTGCCTTCTTCGCTAGTCTGATTCACCTCTGCCTCTCGACCTCCCACCTCTCCTTCTTCAGCTTCTACCTCTGATTCTGGACTGACACAGACTCTGACACAGACTCTCCCTGCTCACTAAGCCCTGTTGCCTCTTCAGCTTCCGATATCTCTTCTTCCCAGGATTCTCCCTCTGACCACTCAGCATCGTCCCAACACCAGTCTTTGGGCTCTGAGCCTTCCTCTCTTGGTGGTTCCCCAGCTGGTTCCTTCCACCATTCCTTTGCATCCAACCAGTCCATGACATTGTGATACTGATTTCCTTCTGCACAGGTGGAAGAAGTTTGCTGAGGGCATCCCTTTCCATCTGGACGTTGCTTCCAATGAGGAACTGGACACAAACATCAGGTTTTCTTTCGCCAAGCAGGCTGATTTTATCTCGCGCCATGCAGCCAAGTAAGTATGGGGAAAGAAGCCGCAATGTTGGTGGCAGATCACGTTCCTTAATGCAGACCATTTTCTGGGCTACGCACAGGCAGTTCAAGCCCAGGGTCTGTGGTAAGCAGTGAAGTGTAGGTGGGTTCCCACGAGGCAAGACACAGTGATAACAGCAAGAACCTTTACTGAACTAACAGAACTGGACAACAGGGGCAAAGCAACTGCTTATATACATTTCTGAAGGCCTGGGCCACTCCCACTCCCAACGTGATTGGCTGTCTAAACTTCCAAGCTACGAATCATGAATCAGAGTTTCAGGGCCAATGGCAGAGGCCCAAATCCTGAAATGTTCTGTGATTGGACAACATGTATCGAATGAGAACACAGGGCCTCAGAATCCTTAGTCCAGACTGAAGCTCAGGCAAACACAGACCACTGAACACATAACAAGCAGACAAGGGGAAGGAGAATTCTGGAAGGAGGAATAACGCTAGTCAGCGTTGCTCTGGCCATTCGCACCTCCTAGAATGCCTAGGAAAGGTCTCAGTACATCCCCTCAGAAATCCGCCACGCAGGACATATCAAAAAAAGTCCCAAAGTGACTGACAACCAAAGTAAAGCAGTAATAATATAATAATGAAATTATGTACACATATTGATAGCAGATGGAACATTTCAGTATCATATCTTTGTGTTGTCCAAATACCAAGGAAAATAGAATTGTAGAGTTGGAAGGGACCCGAAGGGTCATCTACTCGAACCCCCTGCAATGGAGGAATATGCAGTTGCCCCGTATGGGTATCAAACCTGCGACCTTGGTATTATCGGCACCATACTCTAACCGACAGAGCTATCCAGCAAAAAACTGTCTTTGTGTGGTGCCAAAAGGAAGACAAGGTTGGTGCCAGGCAGGCCACCTCAGGCCTCCTGCACGGATCACGTTCGCAACCCGAGCGTCCACTGTAATCTGTTTTGCATTACTTTGTATGGGAAAGCACACCTTGGTTTTGGAACGCTTTGGTTTTGGAACGGACTTCTGGAATGGATTGAGTTTGAGAACCAAGGTACCACTGTAATAGATTGGCCGGGCGGGGGGAGGGGGGCTGTTTCCTGTTCATGAGGCAACTTTAAAGGACAAGAAAGAGCACATTTCATCCCCGGCCCTTGACATTCATCCCCACTTTATTCCCTTCTTCAGGCAGGTGGAGCTCAAGCTGAGAGGGTACTCCACTAGCCAAGAGTCCTGGGAGAAGCTGGAAGATATCAGCAATGTCTTCTTCTTCACCAAGACGGATTTGTCCAGTAAGATGGTAGCCCTGTTCAAAACTCACTGCAAGCAGCCTCTGATAGACCCCCATAGTGTGAAGTTCGTTTCCAGCTACCTAGAGATGGGGGGTTGGTTTCCAGAAATCTGGGTCCTCAGCTCTTTCCTGATTTAGTAACACAATGGATCCTACTGTGAATGGGACCTGTGAAGCCCCAAAAGTGGTTGCCACTGATATAACGTGGCCGAAACTCCTTTTGCTCATGCAAATTTGAGGTTAGCGTCAAATCCTGGCCAACCCGCTGACGCTCACTGGATCCTTCAGTCAAGCTTTTAATTTGCTCAGCAGCAGAACAGGGAGTAGCTTGGTTCGTGGGCGTCCAAAGCTTAATGGCGTTAGCTAAGCTTGCAGAATTTGTTGGCTATAAAGCAAAGTCCGTAAAATAATGAAGCAATGTACCTGTAATGAAATTTGAAGCAACTTAAAGCAATTTGAGACAGTTTGCAACTAATTGATGGTATGAAGTAATAACTGGCGTTGACAAAGCAATCAGGCTGGGAAAATTGCATAATCGCCTCCTAACCCACTCCGGTTGCAAAACAGTTATAAGTTCTTGAGCAAATGAGATCACTAAATGGCATAATTACCAATCCAACGCAGCAGGCCAGTCTTTGAGGCTTTCACCTGGGCGATACGGGGCAGGTTAGTAGACAGGAAAAGAGAACAAGAAATAGATTGGTTGGTTGCATTTATATCCCTCCCTTTTCTCCATGGACTGAAAGGTGGCTTACGGTATATAGTTTTCCCACTCCTCATTTAATCCCCCAACAACCCTTTGATGTAGGTTGCAATGTGAGGCAGTGACTGGCCTGAGGTTACCCAGTGAGCTTCAGGCCTGAGTGAGGATTCGAACCCTGGTCTCCCGGGTCCTAGTCAGACACTCTAATCTGGCCTTTCTCAACCGTGGGTCCCTTTATGTTGTTGGACTGCAACTCCCATCATTCCTAGCCAGCATTCCAGTGACCAGGGATGATGGGAGTGGCTCTAACCACTACACCACACTGCCTGGCACTGAAAGGAAAATTGTACAGCCCCCTTCCCCCCCAAAAAAAAACTCTAACAAAAAACCCCCCCGAAAGAACCTTTAAAAAATAAAATAAAATTGATCGGTAACTGACCAGGAGATCGGACTCTTCTATTAATTTTGCATTCGTTACGTGACTCCTGGAGGCAGACCCACGTAAAAGGTAGACTAAGCTATCTGGGATCAGGAAGTGAGGAACTGAGACCCTTCCCATATCAGATGTTCCCCATGCAGGAGAATCTCAACACGCTTCACCCTGACTTGATGCTCTTGTGTTTTGAGGCTCTCGCTTGTTTTGACTCCCCGGTCTAAGGCAGCTCCCTCTGTTCCTAGCATACGTCATGACGCACTGGAAGGACGACGCGTTCTTTGGGTACCAGTTTCTGAACGGCCTGAACCCGAGAATGATCCAAAGATGCACAGAGATTCCATCTAACTTCCCTGTGACTCAGGACATGGTGGCCAAGTCCCTTGGGGACTCCACCACACTGCAGAAGGAGCTGGAGGTGAGGAGGGAAAACGCTCTGCAGCTCAGCTGATGGGAAAACGCTGTTGCACCAGAAGAGGCACACAAGCTGCACACCGATGATGATGATGATATATTATTATTATTATTATTATTATTATTATTATTATTATTATTATTA